>JAHWFP010087907.1:0-50119 GCA_023313725.1 Lithobius niger | reverse complement strand
GTTCCGTTAGCACTCAAAGAAAAGGTTAACCAAGAAATTCGTAGATTGGTTGGCCTTGGAATTCTAGAGCCTGTGGAAACTTCTCAGTGGTCTACGTCGATCGTCATAGTTCACAAGGCGGATGGTCAAATCCGAGTGATTGGTGATTATAAAACCACCGTGAACCCTCAACTCGAAGTCGACCACTATCCAGTTCCCACGGCCGCAGAATTATTCAGTGAATTAGCAGGCAGTGACACTTTTTCCCTTATCGATCTTAAGGATGCATTTCTGCAAATTGAACTCGACAAAGAGTCACAAGAAGGTTTGACAATAAATACACCCCTGGGCTTGTTTATATGGCTTTGCGTACCCCTGGGCCTAGCGTCCAGTCCTGGAATTTTCCAGAGGGTACTGACTCAAGTCACCAGTAAAATCCCCATATGTCTCCCGTTATATGATGACATCCTGGTGAGCAGGAAGGGGGGGGAGCATGACGAATCGTTAAATAAACTGTTAAATGCTTTACAAGATGCAGGAGCCAAACTTAGGATCGAGAAGTGCTAACTGTCACGGCCTGAATTAAAATATTTAGGCCACATCATAAATGCAGAAGGCCTGCATACACTCCCTGAGGTTATCGGAGCAGTCACAAACGCTCCTAACCCAACATGTATTCAAGAGCTACAGAGCTTTTTGGGTTTTGTAAACCATTACTCAAAATATCTACCAAATCTCGCTCATATTCTGTCACCAGTAACACGTTTGTTAAGCTAAGTGTGAAGTGGGTTTGGGGGCAGAATGCGACCGAGCCGTGCGTAAAGTAAAAGAATTATTTCTTAAATCAAAAGTTCTGGTTCATTACGATCCGAAATTAAAGCTCAAACTCGTTTGTGACGGCTCACCCTACTTGGTCGGCGCGTGCATTATGCATGTCATGAAAAACGGTGAATCACGGCCGATAACTTACGCTTCACGTAAGCTCACTCAAGCGGAAAGGAGCTACTCGCATTTTGATCGGGAAGCTCTCAGCGTGGCTTGGGTGAGTGAAATGGTTTCATGAATACGTTTATGGTCAGCGATTCATACTGCAGTCTGATCAGAAGGCTTTAGTTTGTTTTTTTGGCGCTAAAAAAGGAATACCGCAGCTGGCAGCCGCCAGGGTTCAGCGTTGGGCAGTGATGCTTAATGCTTACAATTACGAATTCGAATACATTCCCGGTAAACTTAACTCGACGGCAGACGCGTTATCGCGCCTTCCTCTCCCAAATACCGAGGAATTCGAGAAAGCAGAAGAGCAGTACAATATTCTTGCTTTAGAAACTTTCTAATCTTCCAGTTTTAAACGAGACACTCGTTCTTGAAAGTAAACGTGATAAAATCCTTTCAAAAGTTTATCGTTATGTGAACCATGGCTGGCCTGACAAATGTGAAATTTCCGATCTGTTACCGTACTTCACACGTCGTGCTGAAATCTCGGTCGAAAACGAAACCTTATTTTGGGGGTATAGAGTCTTGGTGCCGACGGCCTTGCAGAGACAAATCTTTAAAGATCTACACAGTGCTCACTTAGGCATAGTTAAATTGAAAAGTTTAGCTAGACAAAAAGTCTGGTGGCCTAAGATTGACTCTGTCATTGAAAATAAAGTCAAATCATGTCAAAATTGTCAAGAGTATAAAGATACTCAAACGTCTGATCCTAAGCATACGTGGGAATATCCACTAAAACCAAATAATCGCATACACGCTGATTTTCTCGGGCCGATGGACAATTACATGTTTTTCATTCTTGTAGACCCACATTCAAAAATTCCTTTTGTGCATAAAATGAAGTCAACAACGACTGCGCGTGTCATTGACGTTTTAAACAATCGTATAGCTTTATATGGTTTAATGGACAGCTTAGTTACGGACAATGCTGCCCAATTTCTGTCCTCAGAATTCCAAAATTGGTTAAAATCCAATGGAATTAGGCACATGACCGGCCAAGTTTTGCACCTTGGACCAACGGTTTGGCTGAGGTATACGTCCGTAATTTCAAGAGAGTCTACAAGGCCGCGCGGCGACAGGGGTCTACTATTCAAGAGAGTATAAATTCTTACTTGTTATCAGCACGAATCACTATCTCCGCTACCACGCAAGCAAAACCCGGAAAATTATATTTTAACCGAGAATTAAAGTCTTGGCTGGATTTATTGTTCCCTGACCCAATTGCAGCCGTTCGCAGTAAACAATTAAAACAAGTACAGAGCACCCACCATCGTGAGTTGAAAACGTATCAAATAGGTGAGAAGGTTTGGTATCATGACTTTTCAACGACAAATGATAGGCCTTGGTCAGTTGGTATTGCTAACCAAATATGTAGTAATTAATCCTATACTATCGTTGATACTAACGGTAATACGATTCGCAAACATCGCGGACAGCTAAGGTTACATACCGCCGAAAATGATTATCCAGAGCAGCCAACAAACGCACTAATTCCGACGGCGAAAAGCAATAATTCTTCGTGAATAATAATGAGGAACATCACTCAAATTTCAAATGCATGTCTTTTGGCGGCAAGCAACGTGAAAAGCCAAGTTTCGCTGACGTAGTTCCTGAGCGTCCATATCTCGGCCAATCCAGAAAGTCAATTTCTGTAACTGAGGGCTCGAATCCACCAATCCAACAGCCTGAAAAATCACCTGAGAATTTGTAACGCAAGTCACCAGGTGGCAGGAAATCTCCAGTGAAATCACCCCCCACACACGAAGTGGATGAGTCTGCTAACGTAAATAACCAATCACCTTTGGCTGCTACCAGCGCTCCTTTTGAAGGAAATTCTAAGTCAGAAAGGTCACAATCTCCATTGATTATTACGTCACCATCTGCTAAGCAATCACCACCGAAGCCAGGTCATGCTAACAAAAAAGCGAAACCGAATCCCAATAAACGCAAAGTTGTGCTATCTACACAGGTTGATATTGCAGCGCAGCTTCAAAATGCTCATCGTTCAAAGAGACTGCTTAGAGCTCCAGACAAGCTCAATTTGTAGTTTTTTGCAAAATTACCAGTTGGCTACAACTTCTTCGTTTTTTTTTTGTTGTAATCCGTTGACTGTGAATTAGATGATAGTTCTTTTTAAACTGTAGTGAATAACGCTAAAACGTTTTGTCCCCTAGTTATTTGTGCAGAGAATCGGCTCTGTGTATTTTAGAAATGTCCACCTTTAAAATTAGGTAAAAATGTAAGTGTATTGTTGTTCGTGTGAAAAATTGATAACACGATTTTATCCTTTTTTTGTATCTTTTTGTCTTTTCATGTACATAAATTCTTCACTCATCGGAACAAAAAATTGTTGGAGCCACAATTCCCATTCCGGTGAAGCCTAACCAAAAGTAATTTGGCACAAAATCATTGGATGCCAGATGTTCTCCACAGCAATGCTGTAGCGTTTCAGCTGCAGAAATGGTTGCTGCAAAAAGAAAATTAACCAAAAAGGCTACGATAATTAAAACAACACTGAAGATTTTAATTGAATTTATTGTAAATTGCTCCAAAAATCAAAACAGAAATTTAAAACTGGCAAGTTTTCATCCAGTTTAATGTTTAATTTTTTGCTTAACCATGTACATCTGCAGTTCTTTATTTTGTAAAAACAGCTTTCAAAAATAGTGTTTAGTTTTTCCTCGAAAGCAAAAAAATTTATATCTTTCTTTCAAATAGGTAGTGCACTAAAAAAGTACATCTTGCCTTCGTAATCATAATTTTATTTCCAGCTCAGCTTAGATTATTTTTTTCCTGTTTTTTTTTCACTCGCTGCATTGTGGAGTCGTCACTTGTGTGCTCCACAATGGCAGCCATCAATTTCATGTCAATGTGTTAACCCTACTAAGATACCCCTTTAACTACTAATAGCCTATTTCATAATTGTATATAGTATTAAGTTGTAAAACATGACTTCCTGTTACACTTGTATTTAAAGAGAAGTAAACAGGAAGTTCACTGGCTTATCAGCTGTAGCCTACACTCTGGTAGTCCGTGTGTTTATTACCATTGGTGCCCACGCTGGGCTAAGGTATGTCCCCGCCTAGGACATCACAATTTTAATATATCGAATCGGAATTCATTCTGACCGATTTCAGCGCGTCCACAAGGAATGACTCCCGTTTTGTAAACAAATATGGCCGACTTAAAAAGCGACGGTGTCTGACTCCCGTCAATCAAGTCCACTTCAATCCTGAATCGACATGCCCCCAATTGTTTTAAAAACTACATACATTCCATCAATTTCAAAGACATTTGAAGACTATTTTTCAGGAATTCGTGGATTCGATCAATAATTAGTTATCGACCAGTCAGGGGCCAATGTTGACGTGTTTCTACCGAAACGCAATAATCATCCAGGTTTCTGCGATCGCCAAAGCCCAGACCATTTTTGTAATACAAAATGTATTCTTGCTGCATGCTAATTGTTGTTAATTCATTATCAGCCACTCGAACATGGCGCAGTATTTCGGCAACTATGCTAAGTTCATCTGCTTCCAGTGTCACTGTCCCTCTAGCCACCGTAATCCCAGCAAAAGTAAACAAGCAGACCTTCCTTGGAATTCGTACAGCTGAGTCACTTTTTGTAAGTTTCACTAAGTCTTTAAATTTAGCAGGTTATTTTAAAAGTTATCCGATTGTCGGTGACGGTTGAATGAATCGGTCAATTACTGGCATGCATTAATAATAATAATAATAATAAAACTTTTATTTCCACATACAGAATGGAAAAAGGATAAGGAAGGGACTTTTTAGGGCCACTGACACCTGTCTAGAATAATTAAAAAGCAAATGGGAAAATAAGATTACATAAAACAAACCGGGCGGGTGGGCAGAGAACAGAGAAAAATACTACACGAAAACGTGAAAAATTAATGCTCAAGCAGGCTAAAAACACCTCAGAAACATGCCAAGATCAGCCTCCCTCAGGTTTCGCCTGTAAATATGCAAGTTTGCGGACTCCACTACCCCCGATGATAAGTTGTTCCAAGGGTGGACCACATGATTAGAAAAGAAATACCTTCTACAATCCCTTTTAAAAGGCAAAACAGTAAGCTTGAGATAATGGCCCCTGGTAAACCCATTTCCACGGCCCACAGAGAAAAGCCCAGGATTAAGGTCGACCAGACCACTCAAAATGGAGAAAGTGAGGCAAAGATCAGCATGCAATCTCAGCAGCTCAAGAGACTCCAAACCAAGTTTAGCTAAACGTCTTGCATAATGCATGTTATAGAATCCTGGTAAGTGCTTCGTAAATGATCTTTGCTCAGACTCAATATGCCTGATGTCTTTAAGATGATGCGAAGACCAGACTGGGCTAGCGCACTCAAGGATGGGCCGTACATAAATAACGAATGCCCTGACCAGTGTCCGCACATCACGGGAGACAAAACATCTTCTCACCATATACCCAACTCATTTTGCCCTACTGACAAGTAGATTACAATGGTTTGAGAAATTTAAGTTAGATGAAAAGTTAACACCGGGATCCTTTATACAGTACTCAGCCTTAAGGGCATGGTTTTCAAGTGACTATGTATAATTACAATTATTGTTTCCGAGATGGAGCACATAGCCTTTGCCATTGTTAATAGGCAGTTGCCACTCAGCTGACCAACGGAGAATACCTTTAAGAAATGCCTGAAGCAGTGCATGGTCATTAACGTCCGTAATGGATCGGTACAACTTAACCTCATCAGCAAATTTTGGTAGTTTAGGATTTTGTATATCTGTCGAAAGATCAGAAATGTAAATAACAAACAACAAAGGGCCAATCACTGACCCCTGAGGAACACCACTGGTGACTGGCAAGGACAAGGAAAAGGACAATTTCACTGCTTGAGTTCGATTTTTAAGGAAATCTGCAAACCACTGAAGAATCTTTCCAGAAATACCCAAATTACTTAAATAGAAGCTTGGAATGTACTACGGAGTCAAAAGCCTTGGCGAAATCAGTACATGTTACGTCAACTGGTGTACGGTTTTCTAAAGATAGTGTCCAGTCGTTTAGACAGGTTAAGAGTTGAAGGGTAGTAGAGCGGCCTGGTAAGAAACCAAACTGGTCGTCTAGTATTAGATTTGAGGAATATAAATGCTTTAAAAGAGCGTCACGAATAATACGCTCGAGGAGTCTACATGGGACACATGTTAATGAAATCGGCCTATAGTTTGCCGGGTCAGCCGTGTTTCCCTTCTTAAAAACAGGCACAACATTAGCGAGCCTCCAACTATTTGGTATTTTGGCCGTGACAACTGATCTATGAAGGATATGGAAAAGGGGACGATATAAGAATTGGGCAAGCTTTTTGTAAAATGCTGAAGAGAATCCATCATGGCAAATTGCCGAACTATTCTTTAGTTTATTTAGGTGCTGCAAGATAGTTTCAGGTGTAAATGTTATACTTTCGAGTTGATTTGTTAAATCGAAGTAACGCCCTGACAGCCCATATAAAGGACCATCAGGGTTAAACATAGTACTATTTTGATCATTTGTAATGTAATTTTTGCAAAAGGTATGGTTCAGAGCATTAGCTTTCTCAATTTGAGTCATTAATAGTTTATTATTGTAGTGCAGAGGGGGAAGTGAACTTGATAGTTTAGTTTTCTGCCTGTAAAGTTTGTAGAGGGAACCCAAAGTACCCACATTTAGGATTTTTTTCCAACATTATTTCATGGGTCTAACATAGATGCTTTAGTTTATGGCTGCTTACAAATATGGCTGCTTGGCTGCAGTAGAAATGTTGTGTTGGGTGAAGCCTCCATCATCGAGTTGTTTGGCCCTGGGTCCCAGTATACCTGTTGACTTAGTGGGTAGGCTCCGATGGGAGACTTCGACATTCAGAAAAAAATGGGACTGTGTGGAAGATGCTCCAATATTTTTGTTAGAAAAGAAAACTTGCCTCAAATTTTGAATAATCCTACCTTCATGAAAAAACAACACCAGAATGAGCAAGCACAGTACCAGCAGGAATAACACGAAGCCTGCAGATAAACACGTTTTGTAGGCCAGTTGCATACTGCCTAGGAAATATGATTTTGTTAGATTACGCATAAACAGAAAAAATAAATAGTTTCTCCCCTTCCCCTGGGTATAGAAAGATAGGCATATTTTTTACAAGAACTTCCATTAGGCCTGCTCGACTTGTAGTGTAGGGGACAACTTCATTTTTTTAGGCCAAGAAGATGTGGTGTCAATTCTTTCATTTACAGTTTAACTTATTGATGGGGGAAGGGGTAGAGATTAATCAAGATTGGCAGTGACCAGTCGCCACATGGCTTTAACTTTTGTGGTCTGGCAATCATAAACTTTCTGTCTAGTCGCCAGAAAGACAACAGTACAGCAGCAAATTAGTGTCAAGAATTATTTATTACACTAGCCTAGTAGGATTTTGTGCAGACGCCTCATTTAGCTTAATTCATTGTTTTGCCATATTGCTCATATTAAAGTTTGCCCATTCATAATCCACCCTTCTCATTACTCTTTAAATAACTAGATACTAGCCTAGATAAATGTAATTAAGGAAAAAAATGCCTTGAGGCAATAAACACACACAACTGGCAACTAGTCAAAGCTAGCTTACCAGCCAGTGGAAAAAAATGGCAACTTGAGGAGGCTGTGATTTACAAAGTGTCCTCCATGTTAGGGAATTTAAGGTGATGGGTGGTGGTTTTGAAACTATTGGCTACCCTCCTCATTTTGGGGAAGGGGGACTTAGGACTTGGACACGTTTTAGTTGTTAAAAAAGAAATGAAGTTTATAGGTTTAAATTTCTAGCTCCTTACCCATCTCTTCTTAATATTTTTGGTTCGTCTTGAATAGCCTAATTAAAAAATGAATCGTGACATTTAATTTGCATCAGCAAAAAACTAATATACGGTAGGCCTAATGATGTAGGCGTAAACATCAAAGACAGTCAAAATTTAGCCAAGTTATAAAAAAAACATTGTAGTGTGTGAAATTTTAAACCGATACATTGTTATTTGGGTTACACTGAACTATCGCCGGAGTGGTAAGTGTTAATCTTTCAGATATATAGGTAAATGCTAACAGTCTTGTCTTCTAAGCTCTGACGAACATTCACGAATGCGAGTTACACAACACTTGCCATTTGGTCATAGATAAGTTGATTCGCCAAAGTCGACGTCACATGGAAAAGGTGGAAGTTTTGGGTTTTTAATTGTGTTGGCGCAACTCTCCAACTAGATCAACTAGAGGTTTGTGTATCTACACTGAAAGAGTAATTTAGACCATACAATTCTATATGCAACACTGCTATTTCGGCCAAACAAAAAAAGTTGTGTGCTTCGCAGAAAGTTGCTGAAATAAATAGGGTTGGTATACCTAGGTCGAAAAAAATTTTTTTTTGTAAACTTTTCAAACATTTTTTAATGCAGGCCTATGGTGAATCATGTGCTGCATATAAAATACACATTGTCTCGTGCTTAGCTTAGCTTTGAATTAGTGTAACCCGGATGCCAATAACTTTTGTTGGCAACTTTCCTCTTCATTTGAACAACTAATAATACTGATGCTGCCGAAGAATTGATCATCAATTCAGTATAAACATTTTTTAATCAGCATAATATTCAGATGATATTACTTTTCCATTGTTTCAAAGACTTCGAAAGATTACATTCTCATCTTATTTTCTTTTTATCGTTCCGTAGGTCCTTTTGGGATGATGCGCAAGTCAAGTCCCTGCTCCGTGCGTCCTTGAGTGTGCAAGACTACAAGTATGGTGCAAACCTATGTCGGTTCAAGATTGAAAATTAGGCGACACTGTTTTCAACATTTCAGCAGTTCCTAATTTGCAAACGCCTTTAAGTTCTCCAGAACTAACGCGAAAGCTGTAACTCATCTCCACAAGCTGTTCGTAAAATTACCTAAAGTAAATATTCGTAGGCTTTCACAACATAGACAAACACTTTGTCTTGTAAATTTATGAATTGTTGATTACAGTATGAACTGCAACAATGTTTTTCCAATAAACTGTTTGTAATCGCCAATATGCCAGCTAACCAGTTAGTTAGCATGAAGATTGAGCAAATGTGTCAAGAACTAGATGAGCATACAAAGGCCCTACACTAGTCTCTCAAAGTAAACAGAGCTCAAACAAGTAACCTGAAAATTTAAGTAGGCCTTATTAGCCGAATAAAAAATATGACAACTGTTTCTTTTGTGAAAATAAAATAACTTTTAAGTGAAAGGTTAAGGTTCGAGTGTGTTTAAGCAAGGTGTTGAACCGTAAAAAATTGGGTTCCTACTGGGGGTTATGCTTTAGTTTGGAGTACTTACTGGAATTGAGAAAATGAAGAGTGAATTCGTCACTTTTTCCAAAAGGTCGTACGCACTGAATTTTCAATGAACAGTCAGTTCAACATGGTGTTATTGTGGGTAGCTCAACACGTTAGTGTTCGCCAGTCTTCTACGTTTATGTTGTTGGAGACTGCTTTCCAACTTCTTTTGAGCTGTAAGAAGAGTTTTGTATGGACCAGTTGCAGGATGGATAGGCAGGGGCTGAATGTTCATCAGTAGTTCATTTTCGTTTCTCAGGTTGTTGATTGAGATGGACACGAGCGCCCGTAGGAGTGAGTCTCGAGCTGCATTCACACGTTTTTTCCCACAATGCAACATTGCATGGTAAAAAAAACAACCACGCTGTTTCACTTGAATACAGCCAGAGAATCCCCTACGGTCACTCAAGTCAGTCTCGATCAACATGAGAAACGAAGATGAACTACTAACCAACATACTGCAACTGGTCAATCCAATACTCTCCCTGCAGCCCACAAGAAGAAGGAAAACCCTCCCTCCGTTCAGCAGGCCTTGTCAAATGCAGTAACCATCCGTATAGCACTAACATGTTTGGTGGAGGCTGTGTGTTAGTCGAAAATTTGCACTGGATAGTGGTTGGATTTAAATCTGCTAAAAACTGGTTTTCAGTTGTTTTTAGAGCTGTTCCGAAACAACGTCTTTTAAAACCACAGTATCGGAAACTTGTAGTATGCATGCATTGTTTGCCGAATGGCTGATACTCTACATATTGCCAAGTGATGGACTAAATGCTGATGGTCCGGTCGAACTTCCACTGACTTTACGGTTTTTACACTCAGGCTGCTTATCATTGTGATGCACCGCCAAAAGAGATCCGGTTTCTTCTAATATAGCAAATTTTCGATAGTTTTTATTAACTAACTTCATCAGGCACGAGCTATGAGACACACACACGCACGCACAAATTGCCTTCCCAAACACGCTCCCACGCTTCCCACGATCGCTCCTATTTGAATTTCATTCCATAGGCTCACTGTGCGGCTCGTACTTTGGAATGGAATTCAAATAGGAGCGATCGAGCATTAAGAAAGCCACGCAAAAATTGTTTGATTTGGGCAAACACGAAAAAGTCATGTGTTTCATACTTTCTGTTTAAATAGGGCCATTCAAAGAAAAATATCTTTGTTCTCTAGCAAAACCAGTCTTAAATGACTAGGCAACAGCATTTTTTTTCTTAATAGAGAATTTGAGAATTTTGTTAAACGACTAACAAATAACGTGATACATTGACCAAACAAACAAAAAATATAAGAAATTACGGGGTTACAATTCCATTCAGATAGTAGACAATTTCCTTGCTCCATAATGTTGTGGGATTTATTTGTGGTATTTGCTCTGTAACTTAAGAACGGTTTGAGCTATGGACTTGAAATTGACACCATTAAAAATGTCTTGAAAGCACAAACAAAATTGTACATTTGAAGTGGGGGGGGGATTGAGGCTTAATGGCGCGTCGACAGTTAGGTCATTAGAGCCACGTTTGAAGTCTTGATTCAAATAAAAGCATTGGCTACACCGGATGTAACTTTTCCAGGGATCTGTAAGGACATTGAAAATCTCCAAAAGTATGGAAGTTCACAAGGCTTTAAAAAATATGGAATTTTGACGAATTTTCAATACAAGGCTGGAAAAGCATGGAATTTACTAATATCGTCATTTTCTAGTGTTAGAACTTGCGCAATTTACTTTTTTTTATTAAACATGTATGTTACTAGGGTTTAAAGCCAAGTTATCCCAAAGTTTGTTCGTATCTCACATAGTTATTCTAATAACATGGTGAATTTAACGCCACCCTAAAAAAAAATCAAATTTAGCACCACAATTGAAGTAGACTACTGAGTTCGAAAATTGCCTGGAAAATGGATTTTTGCGGTCTGGAAACAGCATGGAATTTGGTTTAGATGAGGTTATACGAACCCTGATTTTTCCTTCTTTTGTCTTTTTTCTTTCTTTCTTTTTGGTTTACCAGTATAATAATGGTAGTTGTGTGTATACAATTAAAATACTACGCCATAAACGTGGATACATCAGCTGTCCAGCTTTAAAACTTATTACCGTAACAGTGAGGGACAAATTTTTGGATCACAGGTGGAGTGATCCCGTGTTAATAAAAATAGCAATACAATTAATTGCAATCTTTAGCGATTCTCCAATAGTCAAACTCATAAAAGGCATTAATCAAAGTCGAATGAACTGAATGTCAAATTTTAGCAGGATCAGTCACATAAATTATTTTAGTTGAGCAGTACAAAATTTCATCAGTACTCTCCTGTTACAAGAAAAAAAATCGGCGTGTTTACACCCTCTTTTCACCTACAATCAGGTGACACATTTTACTGAGAGACGGCTCATGCTGTAAAAGCACAAAGACCACCTATTTTGACAAATTCTAAGCCAGGCTCATATTTATTTACCCTCACCGTCAAATTTGCGAATCCGTAGCTTTCAGACAGTCTACTATAGCCAGTCACCGACAACGTAACAATGAGTCATCAATTGAAATAATGACTGACAATGTAGTCTGAGAGTGAACTTGGGAGGCGGGTCCTTGAATACCAGTTGTCCAGTTGCCATGAAGATTTTGTCAACAGTGTCAAGAATTCCCAGCACACGCAAAAACCCCTACGTTAGTTTCTTAAAATAAACTCTGCTCAAACAACTAACCTTCAGTAGCCCAATAAAAGAATGTGTTGCAACAATAGAATAATTTTCAGTGATAGACTGAAGGCAGTGAGTCACTTTTAAGCAAGGGCATAGGAAGGAGTCTAACAGCAAAAAAATTGCGTTATGGTTTTAGTTCAGCTCTTGACAGTCAAATTTTGACCGATTTCGACATTTCAATTACCATTTTAACTGGCTTGAAACAGGCTTTTCAATGGTGCCAATTTCAAGCCGCTAGCTCAAACCACAAGGCTAAGTTACATTGGCCAAAACTTTAAAAAATACTGAATACCATATGACAAATGACTTCTAGCAAAAGGCCACAAACATACACAAGGAGGTAAAGCTACTTTATTCTTGCCACCTCACTAGAAACGATTGCGGAAATGAGTCAGCAATATTTTAGTTGCTGACTGCAAAACATGCCATGAGCTGTTTGAGCTATTAAGTTTTGTTTCGAGCCCTGTTCTGTAGTCTGTATAATAGTGTGATATGTAGATAGGCATGGTGCTATGTTTTCAGGCATTCAAGATTTATTGGAAAAATTATAATTAAAAAAATTCAATTTAATTGCGGTTAGTTTGCACATTGACAAACAGGATGCTGGCATTTTCAAGGGATTATGGCTATTTATTCCATTCAAACCATACTTTTTTTAGGTTTGTCCATGGTCTTCAGTTTTAATTCTATTTGTTTTTATCTGGTTGGACTGTTGTAAGATGATGACATATGTTGCAAAGCATTCAGCTCCCTGTTTGGCACCACATACTAGGCCCCCCCTTTTTAGTCTTCTGTACAGCCGTACTGGTTGAGAAGACTATTGCAACGACTTTGTCCATCCGTCCATCCGTCGCTTTTTTCAACTTCGCAACGGTACCAGAAATTGACGAACACTGTTTACAACGTTCGATTCAGTGTCAACAGTTAGTTAAATAACATGGCAAATTAAAACATCGTTGCCTCCTTATAGCTAATAAACTTCTTCGACGTAACTAAATTAAATAATAACATTTCATCGTCTAATTGAAATCCTAAAGATTTATGTTATTACACAGCCGTAAAAACAAAAACATTTTAGCTTCTTTTAAAAGAGTCTTGTCGCATTGTTGCATGAATGAATAGGCTTACGATTGAACCAAATTCTCCATTAGGCCTATCTGCTACTTACGAAACTAAAACTGCTGTTAAAAAAAGTAGGCCTAAAAAATGAAAATTAGATCTAAAATCACGTTACCATGGCAACGTCGATAGTTGCTACCAGTCGCTGCTGCAGCGTTTCTCCTGTCCCTTCCCCACTACCACTGATCTATATTAGGTTACATTGCGCATTACGTTGTAACACTGTAACTGTGTGCACGGAGACATATCGTGTTGCAAAAATGAATAGGCTTACTGTATACAATCCAAATCTCCGTTAGTTGCTACTTACGAAATTAAAGTTGTAAATAAGGCCTAAACGCTGACAATTATGCCTAACACGTGAAATATTCTTAAAATCTAACACATTTGTAACGGGCAATTCTGATGGTTACTGTTTTAAAGGGGAATTCCAGTGGTTTATACTTATCAAATAAGCCCCTAGAGCATCGTACACTGACATTAGACACACAAAAAACGGCAAACGTAGGTTTAATATATCCAAATATCAATTTTCTAAATGCTGTTTCTTTTGATTCGAAGAGCAGCGCCATTTTTATTGCATTTTAAATCCAGTTGTTGACAACAGACGGACGCGTATATTGCCTAACTTACGGAAGTAGGGCGAACAACTCACTCAGAGTGCATGCGCCACGACCCTGCAGACGGAAGCGAGAGACCGCGTTCACGTTCACTTTCGGTTTGTCCTGCCGCCATTGGAATTTCTGTCAGAAGTATTAACTACCGCGTACAATGTCGGCAGACGAAGGATTTCTGTTTGAGCCAAACCGAGCAGATGGTGACACAGTTGAACAAGAAGATATCAGCAGCTCTAGTTCGGAGGATGAAATCAATGACAGGGTTGGACATGCGAATTGGTGTTCGTGTGTGCATTGCAGTCCTATGCCGACTCAAGCGGAATCTACCTGCTGTAAGGAACAAAAAAAGCTGGAAACCAAATTCGCAGGTACGTACTCACAGTACCAGGTAACCTATTGATTTACAGTAACGAAGCTACCTCTTATTATGTATGTAGGCGATGTTTCCTATTCTGTTATTAGTGTTCTGTTATTAGAAAATTTTACTTTTCAGAAATTTACAATCGGTGGGCTACTGTGTTGGACTTTCTTCAACGTTTGGTTTTGACCACTTGCTGAAGCTTGTTTTTGATGGATAGCGCCGTGTTTAGAAGCGTTTCTTTTACTTCTCTTCCCCAAAAACTCCTTCTCTAGGTCAAGCTCATTGTCCTTCGTAGGGTGGGGGAAAGAGCTAGTGGGATAGACGCTGTTCATCAAAGATCGGCCGGAAACTGGGAAAGTTTGCATGCCACATCGCATACGCATGTCAAACCTATCTACCCATTATGTTACAGATAAGAGCCCCTTGAAAGGGTTGACGACACAGCTGGATTTTGTGTGTTTGGTTTTGTCGTATTTTAAAACTGCCAAAAAGTGGTACAGCAAATGCCGCCCAAGCCAAACTGCTACCTTCGGCCCTGAACAAATCAATATTTATAAAAGGTCGGGGGGGGGGTTCAAGCTGAACAATTGTAAAGCCACAAGTTTGTCGTGATTCTCCCCACCTTAAAAAAAAAACCCTTTACCCCCCCCCCTTCCCTTGGAGGAAGCCAGCCTAATCCAGAAATGCCAGTGATAGTTGTTTAGTGAAATAATGGTTTTGCTTTTAGTGTTGTTTTTTCCCACCTACAGGTTTATCTGGTGGTACAGCTGACCACATGACGACTACATTTTTAATCAGGCCTGAACGACAATTTTAACGAGAGGACACATTTATTTATTTATTGATTTATTTATCTTTTTGTAACATTCTTTTTTTTCTTGTTGCGAAGGCTGAAAAAAAAAAAACAGTGCGGGGATGCTAAACCTTGGAAGAATAACTTACTGCGTTACTAAACTCTGTATTGTCCGGCCTTATACACTTCTGTTATTAGTGACGGCGTCAGGACTGAATTGTTTTTTTTTTTTTTGGGGGGGGGGGGCGACAGGGCACATCTTGAAACAGAGTGGGCCAAGAATTTTTTTTTCAGACAATCACATTATGCACTTTTATTCCGTTTAATTCAACCTGAACGTAACCTAAGCTTCAATACCGTACAATTTATTGAAAAAACAAGTCCCATAAACACACAAAATAAATTAGGCTACGCATATATTGCTAAAAAATAATATATAAATAAAATAAAACAGAAAAATAAAAGCTCTCTTTATACATTTGATTTCAAGTTTAGCCCGCAAGTTTTTTTTATAATTATTTTATTTTCTGGAAGGTGACATGAGTGTGGGGGGGTGGGAGGAGGCGTGAAAAAAATTTTTTGGGGGAGGGGGGTCACTGGTTATGGTTTTTCTATCAGGGTTCTATTTAGAAAAGTTTTAGCTTGGTTAAACTGCATGGTTAACGATCGGAAAATCGCCAAGGGGAGAAGAAGGGGGGGGGGGTGAGGGCAAAGTCATTTTCTGTTTGAGCATTTGTTTTCTTTTGAGCTATTAGTTTTTCCTTTAAGAGTTTTAAAAACACTAATATTAACTGATCTTACCTGGGGTAGTTCGGGGATTGCATTCACTCGTAGAGATCTTCGCTTGACTCCTCCAGCTCCAGCCTTATGATAATAGTCGGTCTCCGCAAAATGCGCCGAACATACGTATAATGTTTTTCCTTGACAGTCTGCATCGTTCAACCCTAAATTTGCTATCCACTCGGAACGTTTTTTTAGC
Organism: Lithobius niger; assembly: GCA_023313725.1. Classification (NCBI taxonomy): domain Eukaryota; kingdom Metazoa; phylum Arthropoda; class Chilopoda; order Lithobiomorpha; family Lithobiidae; genus Lithobius; species Lithobius niger. The sequence goes on along the minus strand of JAHWFP010087907.1, from coordinate 34,246 downwards.
ATTACTAGGTAGTAACTGAAACGCTGTAGATTTGCTTGTCAGTCTGGAATAATTGCCACATTGTGGCACACAACATCGCATGTTTTTAATTTTAGCGAAGCGGCTAAACCGAAGGAAAGCGAAAGTGAACGTGAAGGTTCTTGTCGCGCGGTCTCTCGCATCCGTCTGCAGGGTCGTGGCGCATGAACTCTTGAGTGAGTTGTTCGCCCTACTTCCGTAAGTTAGGCAATATACGCGTCCGTCTGTTGTCAACAACTGGAATTAAAATGCAATAAAAATGGCGCTGCTCTTCGAATCAAAAGAAACAGCTTTTAGAAAAATGATATTTGGATATACTAAACCGACGTTTGCCGTTTTTTATGTGTCTAATGTCAGTGTACGATGCTCTAGGGGTTTATTTGATAAGTATAAACCACTGGAATTCCCCTTTAAGATTATATAATAGAGATAGCTGTTGTAGTGCATGATAGAGGTGTGCGCCTCAACATTGGAAGTGGAGGAACTGTACAGAAGACCAATGCGACTAGATAGTCGCTGTAGCCCCTTGTTATGACACAGTTACAGACTGAAAAGAATTCTTGAAGACTTTGTTTCTGTATAGTGTGTAGTTTGTTGAAATCGGCTTGACAGCCTGCAAAGGAAGACTTCAACAATGACATCGATGATCAGGTATCTTGTTCATCTCTTCAACTGTTGAAACCCATTAGTGATTATTTTTTGGAATCCCATGTTTAAAAAAATGGGGAAAAAATCAATTGCAAATGACCAGATCAAATGTACTAACAGAAATAAACCCAAAAAATTTGCTGCATAGCCGTAAATTTTTTTCGCCCTTAGCAATTGCTTAAGAGCATTAATGACTAACAACAGCTTTCGAACAGCCTTCAAAAATATCAGTAAAGAGACCTGGACTGTATAAATTAGCATGTCATTTTTAAAGTTTAAGACGGCTTGTTTCTTACTTTCTGCACACTAGTACCGGTTTGCATACATAGCCCAATATGAGGCTAAAATCAAAATAATGCGGTGCTGAAGATTATCTTGACTACAACATCATGAAATAGCCAAAGGTGAAAAAGTAAGGTTGGTCAGATAAAATTAATAAATGTCAACTCATTGAACTATTTGTGAACATCGTCAAAGTCTTAAATCTGGACTTAATCTGTTTGTTTGCTTTGAAATTTTTATTGTTTTATTGCCCTTATTATGATTTGGGCAGTGCAGTTTTGGTGCTGGGTTTTGCATGGCTATTGCAAGGGATTCTAGTGCAAGTCCGAATATAATTCTTTTCGAAAAAGAATATTTCTGTATTATCGAAACAAGGGGTACGCCAAGTGTCAACATGGAGCACACCCAGACTCATCATAAGATCGAACTGCTGATCAACAGTTTTGTGTTCAGAATTTTTTGTTTGAGGTGTTTGATCTGCCCGATGTAGGTAGTAGCCTAGGTAGGGCATTTTAGGTGCGGAATCCTGTAAACAACGTGGAGATCAAGGTAGTTGGGACACAGTTTTTGATGGTGTTTTAGTGTGGGTTTTGATGTTAGAGGATGTCGAAAATCGGGTGTGAATGTTTGCTTTTTGTAGAATGTGGTGGATGGGTACTGATTCTGACTGGAGGTATGGTAGGGATAGTGATGGTTTTTATATGTGCTTCTGGCTCATCAATATTTTTGTTTTTGGTTTTATGGGGTGGTGGAAAACAGTCTGGGCAGTGATCCGAGTTTAAACTTCTTTTCGGTGTCTGAAGTAGCTAAACTGTGTAAATCCGGATCCGAGTTTGGCCCATTTCATCTCATTGTTGCAAATGGCTTGTCCCATAGACGTCGGATGGTGGGACTGGTAGTCAATGGTGCGATTGGCTTGAATGGATTTTTGGTATGGTTGAAATGATATTTTGTTGTTCCGGCACTAAAGGAGATGGTCGAGAGAAGGAATTTTGTACTTTTCGTTTTCATGTTCGACAGTGAACGGTATGCTGGGATGGACTCTGTTGATGGCATTGAAAGCACTTTGGGATGGCCTCAGCTTTAATGATGGCAAGGATATCGACAATAAATTGAAACGGTTGATAATGTCTTCTCTGTTGGCCGTGGTTGTTTGAGCATATTTTTGGAGCACAATCTCGGCCAACACTCCCGAGATACGGTAACCCATTGGAACCCTTTTACCGTATCTCCGGAATGTTGGTAGAGATTGTGCTCCAAAAATATGATGACCCAACCACGGCCTGCAGAAGACATTTTGCACTGGTTTCAATTTGTTGACGATATCTTCGACATCATTAAAGCTGAGGCCATCCAAAATTTGCTGAATGCTTTTAACAGAAATCATCAAGCATACAGGTCACTGTTGAAAACGAAAAGCACGAACTTCCCTTCCTTGATTGCCTCCTTGAGCGCCGCAACAACAAACCTAACCGCACCACTAACTTCGAGTCCCACCATCCAATGCCTATCAAACAGCCATTTAGGCTACAAAAATGAGATGAAATGTGCCAAACTCAAATCTATGGTTCCAGATTCACTCAGTTTAGCTACTTTACAAACCATGAAGAAATTTAAACTCAATTACTACCAAGACTGTTTTCTACCACCCCATAAAACCAAAGACAAAAATATTGATGAGTCGGAAGCACACATAAAAACCATCTCCCACATTCTTCGAGAAGCAAACATTCACACCAAATTTCGACACCCATAACATCGAAACTTATTCCAACTGCCTTGAGCTCCAATGTTGTTTACAGGATACCTTGCTTAATACCGTACTAACTACATTGGGCACACCAAACGCCTCATCAAAAAAAAGAAATTCTGAACACAAAACTGCTGTTCAGCAGTGTGATCTTGATGGTGGTCTGGGTGTGCACCATGTTGACACTGGGCCCACCTCCCCCCGATTTCGATAATACATAAATACTCTTTTTCGAAAAGAAATTATATTCAATACGAGCACTAGAATCGAATCTCTCACAATAGTCGCTCAAAATCCACCACCATGCCACCTAACCATGGCCGCCTTCAGCCAAATCAACGCACTCCTTCTGTCACCCACAAACCCGAGTAGCTAGCGAAAAGCACCAAAACTAAACTGGCCCAATCATAACAAGGGCAATAAATCACTAAAAATTTCCAACCAACAAACACTGGAGAGTTGAAGAATATCCGTTGTAGTCGAGCATGTTTTTTTCGTGTGTTGTGTAGCCTAAATAAATTAAATAGGTTTTTTGCTGAAATATGTACGCTATGTGTTCACACATTTCACAAACACAGAGCTGGGCAAATTTCGATCAACAGATGCTGTAAAATACTCACGTTCGTCTTCCTCCGGCCTTTTTAAGCTGTTAGTTCTTGTTCACCTACATCATCATCTCACCTGCTATCGTCTGCTTCCAGATCCAAATCCAAACGAAGTGAGAACTGCGTGGTTAGCTTGTTGTGCACCAGGTAAGTGATACGTGGGAACGAAGGGGACTGAAGATTCATCGGGGAATGCCACATTTTTCACAGTGCTGGATGGAAAGTGATTCTAAGGCACGAAGATGGGGGTTCCCAACTTAAGTTTGATTTAAGAAGGGTTGTGGTCTTATTCCACCCAATATTGTGTCGCGTTTCAGTGTGTTGAACGCGATGCCATTTTCTTTCACTTCATTCTTAGTGTCAGCCATGTGCCTTTCAGACGGTTGTTAATCCCTTTCCTTGTCTCGCCAATGTAAACAGCATCACTTTCCACACAAGGCACTAAGTACACTCCTCTGGCAGTCTTGGGAGCGAGTGGTGCTTCCGCATCCCCTCCTTTCTTGACTGTAGCCGCTTCAAGAGGAAGTAGAGGCACCAGTTCTGAGATCTTAGACTTACTCCTAGTATTATAGCTGTGACAGATGCAACGCACAGCTATAATACTAGGAGTAAGTCTAAGATTTCAGAAGTAGTGCCTCTACTTCCTCTTGAAGCGGCCACAGTCAAGAAAAAAAGGGGATGAGGAAGCACCACTGACTCCCAATATCACCAGAGGAGTGTACCTAGTGCCTTGTGAGGAATGTGATGCTGTTTACATTGGCGAGATAAAGAGAGGGATTAACAACTGTATGAAAGAGCTCATGGCCGATGCTATGAAGAAGTGAAAGAAAATGGCAACGCATTCCACCACACTGAAACGGGACACAATATTGGGTGGAATAAGACCACCACCCTTCTTAAATCAAACTCAAGTTGGGACCCCCCATGTTCTTGCCCTAGAATCACTTTCCATCCAGCACTATGAAAAATGTGGCATTCTCTGATGAATCCTCAGCCCCCTTCGTCCCCATGTATCACTCACCTGGTGCATGACAAGGTAACCACACAGTTCTCACTTCAGTAGAAAACACAGCAGCTTCCAAATATCAGAGGCAAAAAACTGTGTTTCAAATTTGGATCTGAAAGGAGACGATAGTAGTTGAGATGATGATGTAGGTGAACAAGAACTTACAGCTTAAAAGGCCGGAAGAAGATGAACGCAAGTATTTTACAGCATCTGTTTGTCGAAAAGTTGCCGAACGCAGTGTTTGTAAAGTGTTTCAACACATAGCTTACATATTTCAACCTAATGTTTTCACAAGCTCAAATTGATTCGTCGCACAATTACTTTCAGTTTTTTTTGGCCTGACGAAGATCCAAGTCCAGATTGAAAATTAGCCGAAGTTCAGAAAATAGTTCAGTGAGTTGACATTTATTGATTTTTATCATGAAACCTCAACGTGCGAAAAATGGAGATATTCTGCTCTTCTAAAGGTAATGTTGATAATGCGTTCCACAGTAGCAGTCGTCATTTCAGCGTTATTTTTCACCAATTTTTACTTGGTCAGGTTATTTAACGTTGTACAATATGTTTAGCCTACGCGAACCGTCACTAGGGTCTGAAAGTGCGACAGATTTTCATACAGCTACATAACTGGCCTACATAGCACGCAAGGGTACATAGACAACGAAAGGATACGAAGGACATAATAGCACGAAAGTTAATGGTAAAAATGGGCAAGAAAGGGTCCACAGGGTAGCCGATGAAAGGGTACATGAAGGTACATAGGGTAGAAAATTAAACAGGATCAAAAACGAAAGGGTGAAACGTGTAGGATGCATAAGGGTACATCTTTACAAAAGGTAACCTAAATAAGGCTAAAATGTAACGTTATTTAAAAGACAAGGTTCCAAAGTCTCTTTTTCTAGCCTGGGAGTTACCATATTTTCTGTTTTAGAGCTATGAACTAGTGGCGTAACTAGGGTTTTATACCGTAGGGGCAAAACTAGCCATTTAGCCGAATAATGTGGAGGGCGAAAGCAACAACAGCTAGGAGGTCGGGAGCGCACTGTGAGCTTCCCCAGTGGGGTCAGAAGTTGTTACATTCTTGGTACTTTCTGGCAGTTCGTGGCCTTTAAAGTGCCGTTAGAAATATTTTTATAAAATCAGCTTTGCTGACTGCATTATACGCATAAAAAATTGTAATGTAAATCTTTCAGTTTTTCATACTGGATAATTATTTTTTGTAAATAAAATACGTATTCAGGACAGTCAAGGTTTTTTTCAGCTATGCAAAAAGTGACTTGGCCAATTTGCCGAATAAGCCTTCAAAATCTTACAGAGGGGGCGAATCGCCCCTTTGCCCCCCTAGTTACGCCACCGTTGTGAACTACTACCGTACCCTGCATTTAAAAAAATATTTTGAGGGTGAAATGCATAGCAAACGACAACAAGAATATGCAGCCTTTTACTGGATTTTGTATTTCTTGAATGTGAAAGCCAGTTTAAAGATACTGTTATAACTTCTCCAGTATAAAACAAAGTAATACAATGTAGCCAACACTGAACGCTAATAGGCCTACTAAACTTTACAGCTAATTTCCGTTTGTTTATCTTGCAGTATGCACTTGAATATCAAAATGTTTAAATTATTTTTTAATCAGTTTTTAATGCTCCTTCAGAGCTATTATTTTATCCCAGTAATGTTTGTTTACTAAGGTTTACGAAATTGTCTCCCTCTTCCCGTTTAATTGAGTAAAGTAGCATGTTGCTCAAAATATAATTTTTCGTTTTCGAATTAAGCTTCAAAAGCAAAATGTTAGACTCGGTGGGGAATTTGCCTGAGAGAAAGAGTAAGGAAAACTAGCTCCACTCTTCTGTGGATGTAAACAAGTTGGCAACCTGCCAACGCATCGCATGTACTGTATTTTCTTGAGTGAGGTGGAAGATTAAATGAGGGGAGGAGAAAGAGCTGTTGCCTTAGGGCTTGGATGTGCAGAAGAGGGACGGTAGCGTTTGGGGGCTTATCTTACCATAACTGTTTACATTTGCTGCACGGTTAGAAAGTGTGTTTTCATTAAGTACAAAAATAGGATAAAAATTTTACACTGCTTTGGGATAAAGTGTCTTGCAAACTAATGACGATAGTAGTAATAGAAAATAATACATGTTTTGCAGGATTTTACAGCGAAGTACATCATGCGGGGAGGCAGTTTTCATTTTCACTTTTTAGCAAATTTCAGCGAAGAAATGTGAAAAAAAAATTGTAAATAAACACACTAACTTAAATTCCCTTTCCATCCTAAAGCAAGCTCTTGTGTAATTTTAAAGATCACTAAATCTGGGTTAATGATTTATTATTTACGGGGTGTATAGTATAACAATGATGAAGCAGTGCAATAAATTAAAATAGTTGCATGCAGGGAACTTTCTACAAAGTAGGGAAATATAAATGCTGACTTCAATAGCTTTTTGCAAATAAATTTGCATCCATATTTATTTATGAATACGCTTAATCGTGCTCAATAGAATTCCATCATATTAGTAAGTAGAAAAAACCACAGGGGCTAATCACAAAATTAGAGTATGGTAGGCACTACTGTTAAAAATATAACAAATAATCGCGGCGTATCCAACATGTAGCTACAGTTCATTAGAACATCTTTCTTGCTCTTTTTTTAATTTTAGATAATTCTAGCGCAATGATAGGTCGATCGGGGAGGAATCCGTTTTCTGCCCGAAAGCCGTAAAGTGTCTGTATAACAAAAAAAAAAGATAAACAAAAATTCATCGATTCGACCGCTGATCTAGAAACGAGGGCATATTTGTGTAATCCAAATCTCTCCACCGGGCATTAATTAGCTTATGATAAAATAATTTAAGATAGCTAGCTTGTGAAGGCAAGATCAGGAAAATTGTAGCATCTTTGGCAACATTCCCCAGAGGTGGGGTTATTTCTTCACATATAATTCGACTCACTGGGCGTTTAGTTTATAAATTAGCTCTTACAGTTATAAGGGAAAGAGGTGGGGAACCTCGGTTCTTTGGTGGGCGGGGTGGGAGGGGGGGGGGGAATACTGTGGATCGGAAAAAATGTATTCAAGGACTCGACGAAATAAGCAATTAGGCAGCCGGCACAGAGAAGAACATGCAACAGAAAGTAATTAATTATTAAATCGTGATTGCTTTTGACCCTAACCTCATGAAGCAAGCAACAAATAAAAAAATATCTGTTTCGAATGAGAAACGAATCGCACAAAATTATGTTAGATCACACGATATTACAGAACTTTGCTTACCTTTTCACGTTTTCCATGAATTCTTCTCGCCTGCTCTCCGCTAATTCAGTCTCGTTCAGTTGGTTGAGTCTCAACGCCAACATAGACGCCATTGAAGCACTTATCGTTTGCTGGCACTTAAAACTGATTAATTGTTTCGTGATTGTTTAAGCAGGTTAAAGCATCGACATTGTAGAGGCACTACGAAGTTGAACTATTTACTCTAACCGGACACCATGTTTACTCCAACAACAGCATTGTTTCAGCGTTGTTAGTGTGGGAATCGACGTTTTCAGCTAGAATCAAATATGGCGGCAGTTTGAACATGGTCATCATAAATTATCATTGTCATCACGCGCAGGTCCACAATAAACGAAACCAAAGCCAAAACCAAACCCAGAAAGTCGCGCACTGAAGCGTTTTTAGTATAGTTTCTACGAACGCCACCAGGCAGCAACCTAAAACAGTCTGGCGTGAGCGGGCAAAGGCGTGGGGATGCAGGTACTGCGGGAGACTTTCACTCCAAAAAGGTTCCACGCCCTCGCCCCGAGGGCGGCTTGTTTCATCAGCTCCTGCTTTTACCAGTGCCTTGGACATATTTCTTGTATCTGGCTTTCTCAAGTCCTTCTGACGTTTACCTCCATACAAATAGACGATGCATTGCTCTCCTGAAGCTGCAACGCAATACTTTAATGCTTTTGTGTTGTTGAACATTTCCACAACTTTCTGCAGTCCACGGTCTTTTTGTAGCTTGTTGAAGCCTGAAACTCTACCTCTTGTCGTGCTTATTTGTGGCTTCGCCGCCATCATTTCGCTCTTGAGTCACACCTGTGGTAAGTTGTTGATAGGTATGGAAAATGCCGGCTCTAATGATATGACCGCTGCACGTTCACTTGCGTTTTGCACTTGTCATCCATGACGTTATAGGTAATTTGTTGTTGTTGTAATGCTAAATATTAGGATAACTTCATTCTGTCATATTATTGTTCTCACTCCTCAATATGGCCTTATTCCTAAGATATATATTTTAATCAGATCTAGTATTTATCTATATATCCCCTTTTAACTCATTTTATGCAATTTTCTTCCTGAGCTTATAAACAACCGTCGTCGTGACTCGTCAGCTCTTCACGGACGGAATTCTTCCGAGTTCGTTTCTTGTCTTGCGTGCGTGTAATCGCTCATTCTCCGATATGGGGTAGGACTTGGCTTCCCTGCAGACTCCTGTGTAAAATCACGGACTAATCACTGACCCGAGTGACATGTCCTTGCCGACATAACTATCATTTCGTGAAGAAGGCAAGATGGCGGAAGTAGCAAGCTAACTTGTATGGTGTGTCTCCAGCCTAAACCTCTTCCATGAGTTGGAATAGAAGCCTCCGTCTGGTTTAACCCACAGTCATCCTTCGTCGGAGAAGCCTTACAGGACCCAGCCTTCTAATAAGGTAAAAAGAATTTGCTACTAAAGTCGGTTTGCCACCACATTGCATGTTAGTGTGCATCGTTACGAAGACGCAAGTGAAATTTAGAATTGGTGCCTTATTCTATAAATAGGTGAAACTTGTGTATCATGAAGTAATTTAGAAGCAAGTGAGCATTTAGCCTTAAGAAGAGCAGTAAGTACGTGTAATGTTGGGAGGAGAGTTGTAGTGCCGTTACTAATGCTATCCCGTTCTGTTCAACAGATGGCTTATGCCGCTTGTAACGAAGCCATAGCCTTTACGAAGCATTTTTAGCCACGCCATTAGATATCGTCGCCTCTTAATTCGCTGAAGTCACTTCTGGGTCTTAATCATTAACGAGTTTCGAGTATTTTTATCTAACGTAAATCTTAATATGTTGAACCCCGTCTAGAGAGCTATTGTGCCGTATCTGTATTTAATGTCAATAAATGTTATTTATTTTCACTAGGGAAAAACTTCTACTTGGTTGCGTGTGAGTATTGGGAGCAGATTAATCCTAACATTATATTTTAACCTGTGCCTCCGTCTTCATACCCGGGCCATCCCTCCAACACCCCCCTAGACAATTCCCAACAGCCATAATCACTCCCTCGTCCCGAACTCACCTCTCCCCCCCCCCCCCGAAGAAGGGTAGGACAATGGGGGCTTGTAAGTTGGAAAAATAAGGTTTGTTAATCGTGGATTTCGGTAGTCGGATTTTGGTGTGGTTTCATTAAATTGTTGAAAAATAAAAATTAGCCGTGAAAAATTGCGGGGGCTGGTGTTCTTGTAACATTAGAGGATAAAAAAGGCAAGGCTTGTTTGGTGGCTGTTGCAGTTTTTTTCTTGTTGGGGTTTAACCACGTTTAGCATCGTGTTTACCAATACTTGAGCGTTTACGGGTACAAAAAAAAACTCAAAGTTTTGTGTTTTGAAGGTTTTTTTCCCAGTTATGATTGTGTCTTTGCTCGTGGTTACAGTGTTTTTCATTTTCAATCACGGTTACTCACTGTAGTTTCCGTTGATAATAAATGTGTTAGGGTTCCCTATTAATTGTATTTTCTCCTCCTTAAGCTTCAATCCCCCCCCCCTCCTTAATCGATAATTTTGAGAGGATAGGTAGCTTCTATTAAAATGATAAGCCTTTGAAATCGTTATCTATGTCAATTGAGTCCCTGTCAGTAGTAGTTATCTTACCCTAAGTAATTAATTTATTGTTTCTAGTATTCCTTTGTAGTTTGCACTGTTTCCTCGAGTTCGAAAATATTTATTTGGGTGTGTAGTAAAATTTACATGTTGGCACAAAATTGTATGTTGCATCTACGGAATATATGCCAAGTTCAGATGCTAATTTTGTTGTGTTTTCTTTCCGGTTGCATCATGGATACGCCATTCGCCACTGACCTGACTGTAGGAGTGAGTCAGGGAGTGATTGATGTGGCGGAAGCTATTTTAGGTAGGTAAGATTTTTCTAACGTAACTGTGAGACGTACTAGAGTAATTAGGCCTAGACAATACGACATGTCCAGAATCACTAGGAAGAGCCTTTTGACGTCAAATTTCGACGATGATTTTGATCCAGTAATAGCGGGAAGATCTTTGGTGAGAGCAACTAGGGGTTTTGATTATGCGTTTTCTCCACCTAGGAATGTGCCAAGCAAATTTAATGAAACGAATGTTCAAAATAACCTCCCCCTCCCGTAAATTCTAACAAACAGAACACGCCTCTCCCCCCTCCCCCCCCCTCGGATCATTTGGATAGTCGTCAAATTAATAAGTGTACTCAGTACAAGGTAATTGACGATGGTGGACCTAGTTGGAATGATTTATTAGGATTAAATTGTCAGCTTGATCAATCTGAGGGACAAAGGAGCCTCAGGAGGCGATAATTTTTTTCCGGGGGTACAATGACTGGAAACGTTGAGCATAGTGCAAATGAAGCTGGGCGAGGTAGTGTGGATGTAGGTGATTCTTTGTTGGTTCAGAAGAAAGAAATTGAAAAATTGTTAGCATATAAATTGTTATGGGAAAATCATTTGCAAGACAAAGCTACTTCAGCTAACCGTGTTCATGACTTGCCTAGAAGTTGGGTGCCTAAGGTGAATTTGAAGAAGTTTTCTGGGATTGATAATGAATACAATGCATCCAATTTTTTACGGGAATGTGCAATAATTGTGCAAACCTTGTCCATGCCTTCAAATGTATTTTTGCGAACTTGGATCCCAACCCATTTAACTGGATTTGTGTTAATATGGTGGGAGGAGGAGGGTTTTTCGGTAGACTGGCCCGAATTTGAATTTCGATTCAAAAGGAAGTTTACAAATGACACCCAACACGAAAATTTAGCTGATAAAATTTTTTTTAGGAGTCACTCAATGGATGAACCTGTAGAAAGTTTTTGTAATGAAGTAATGACTTTAAATGACCGTCTTGACATACCATTAAGAGAAATAGATCTACTAAGACTTGTGTTGGCCCACTTGGCTCCTCCATTAAGAGCAATGTTGTCTAGTCACCAATTTAAAAACGTGGCTCAATTGCGTGAGATTGCTTCACGTACACAGAAGATCGCTATGGAGGAATCGAGGGGTGCTGGCTGTGGAAATTTTTTGTTTTCTTTAAACAAAACTCAACCTTTTCGTAGTTCCAATTTAACAGACAATTAATAATTTTCGGGCTAATTCTCCGAGTAATGCTCCCCCTCCCCCCTCCAGTACTCTGGCGATTCCAGCAACTTTGAGAGACACAGCCAATAGTAATAGAAGAGGAAGATTAATATGCTGCCGATGCCATGTGTCACGTGTTTGTCCTGCTCCAACCCCGGTGGCGCCACCTACTGACAGTGATTCGGGAAACTGAGCAGCCCGTCTACAAATGGTGCAATTGTAGCGCAAGGGAAAGAACGCACATGCATTCTTAGATCTTAACCCCTATTGTTGATTTAAAGCCCTTAGTTCCACTAGTCTTATTCACAGTCACCTCGACAGCCATATGGGACAGTGGAAGTGTGTATTCTTTAATTGATTCTGATTTTTTAACATCGTTAGGGGAAAAAGTTGTTGTTAACCCTTTGCCTTTAAACTTAGTGGCAGCTAATGGTAATTTAATTTCTACTACTGGATGGGTATCTTTAAAAATAACACTACCTGGTAAATGTGTAACCAGAATTTGCCACAGAGGTTTATTCTGGGTATAGATTTGATGTCTGAAGCTAAAGCTGATTTAAGTTTTGACCAGAAAGCATGGTGGTATTCTGATTTACCGCAATTGCGTTACAAATTTTTGGAGTCATTGAGTGAAACACCAGTCTGTAGTTTGGTTGATACTCAAGCCAGGTGGCAACCCATCACTGATTGTTGATGAAAGGTATAAAATGGCTGAAATTTTTAGGAAACACGCTAATGTTTTCCGTGAAGGTTTGGGAAGTTGTAGAACAGCAGAGATGCACATAGAGACCACTCACAACCATCCTATTCCTACTAGACCTCTCCCCGCAAACCCTGTAAAACTAAAAGAGCTTCATAAAGCAATTAACAAACTTTTGGAGGAAGGTAGAATCGAACCTTCATGCAGCCCTCATTTAAGTCCTTGCTTTTTGAAACCAAGACCAGAGGGTGGATTTAGATTTTTGGTAGATTTTAGGGCGATTAATGCAGCAACGGTTCCTGACTCATATGCATTACCCTCTATTGACTTGATCTTGGCGCAGTTGGGTACCCCTAAATACATTACCACTATTGATTTAAAATCTGCATATCATCAGATCCCTTTGGATAAGGCGTCCCGCAAATTAACAGCATTCAGCATTCCTGGGGCCCATTATCACGGGAAGTATATCGTTTTTGAGTCACGAAATGCGAGCAAGGTGTTTCAACGGATGATGGATGAGTTAATGAGAAATGACGAATTCCAAGATTTATTTCTTTACCAGGACGATTTAATCCTGGTAGATGACTGCCCAATTCTCCATGCTAGGAAACTAGACTTTGTGTTAGGGCGGCTCAATTATGCAAATCTGACCGTAAATGTCGAAAAATTTCATCTTTGTTGCAAAGAAACACGTGTGCTCGTTTTCATTTTGTGCAAGGACGGTTTCCTTCCCGACCCCAAAAAGATCGAGGTGATTGTGAATATGAAATCCCCTAAGAAAATCAAGGAGCTTAGGTCCTTTTTGGGCGTCACAGGGTTTTTCAGGCGTTATGTGGCCGGCTATGCGAAAATTTCCCTGCCCCTTTTCAAACTATTGAAGAGTTCAAACAAATGGAATTGGAGTAAGGAGTGTGAAGAAGCTTTTCTAACCTTGAAACAAAAACTGGTTTCAGCCCCGATCTTAGCACAACCTAATTTTGATATCCCCTTAATCATAAGATTTGATAGTAGTAATTTAGTAGTAATTTTGTAATAGTAGCAGTTTGTTGCAAGAAGGTGTAAACGGTCGGCATGTCATTTGTTACGCTAGCAGGGCACTTAGAGAAAATGAGCTTAAAATGGCCGCCGTGGAACGTGAGGCGCTCGGAATTCTTTGGTCAGTGGAGCTTTTTCGGCCTTACGCCGAGAACACCAAATTTACAGTGATTACTGATTATCGCTCCTTAGAATGGCTCAAAACAGCAAAAGAACCCACGGGGTTCTTGTTTCGATTTTGATGTTAAATATAAGCCTGGAACTTCGAATGCTGTGGCAGATTGCTTATCTAGACAAACCCTCCTGCTAACCGATGGGCTGTTAGGGGAAGACGACCTAAAAATGTTGAAAGAGGCTCAGTATGATGACCAAGCGTTAAAAATGGTCCTTTTTTGACAAATGGCACAAAATTCCCGTTAACCTTCGAAGGAAGAAGGGCAAGGAGAATTTCGTATGGGGCTTTCGTTAAAAATGGCATTATTGGCAGGTCTTTTCGGAATAAACTGGGCGAATGGTGTTTTAGAGTTGTGATCCCAGCAACCGAACGAGCCAGATTGATCGCCAGAGCACACCATAACCCTGCACTAGCTCACCATGGTGTTACTAAAACTGTGTTATATTTGCAACGCTTTTGTACATAGTACAGAATGGCACGTGACATGGCATCTTATAGTGGACGTTGTCACAAATGCCAAGTGGCGAAAAATGATCACACCGGTCGCAAGGGTGCTATGGGGGCAGCGCCTATTCCTCAACTTCCGGGAGATGTTTACTGTTTAGACCTCAGTGGGTCTTTCCCAAGGAGCAGCAAGAACAACCGATATTTACTAGTTGTGACGGACACCTTGACCAAATTTCTGGAAATTTTTGCCGTTAAAGATGTTAAGGCGACTACGGTTGCTAAGTGCTAGTACAGGAAGTTTTCTCCAGATATGGGGCCTGTATAAGAAGTTGCTAAACGATAATGGGAAATCGTTCTTAAATTCAACACTTCGAGCGTCGTCACAGGTGTTTAATATTAAGCAAAAATTCCTGTCTTACTATGCACCCCAAGGCAATCATTCGTAGAGACCGATAGGTACCGTAAAGTCTCTAGTAAGAGCGAGGTTGGGCGTGAACCAAAAGAAATGGGATGAAGACTTGCATCTAATTGCTATGGGTCTAAAAGCTGTAGATTCTTCCGCAACTGGTTTTCCTCCAGCACTACTTCATCATGGAAGGAATCTAATTATTCCTGGTCAATTCGACTTAAATAAGAATGCTGATTTGGAAAACAATGCGGCCGCTTGGGCATCACAACTTTCCAAAAGGTTGCAAGCCGCAATAACATTAGCTAGAGACGCATTGAAAGAACAACAAGAAAATCATAGGTCAGTTGATGATGCAACCCGTAAACCAATGACTTTTAGAGTTTCCTCAGAGGTGCTGTGTAAGAGTCATTTCAAAAGCTCTAAGATTAAGAATTTCACGTCCAAGCTCGCTCACCGTTGGAGAGGCCCTTTCCTTGTGTACGAGGTTGTGACCCCGTTGACGTATCGTCTGGAGGACCCTGTGACGAATAAGAAACAAAAGGGTACTTTTCATTTGGAGCAACTTAAGCCATACGTTAGATGAATTGTCTTAGTAATCGAGTTAGTTTTTTCCTTTCCGTTTCAAGCTTGGGAGTTTGGAGAGTAAATGGCTGTTTGAACTGTAACTATGGTAAAATCCACCCACATTAGTCAGTGGAGAAAGTGTTAGCGACGCGACCAAAGTCTGCTTACCACTGATCTGTCTGTATTCATCCGCGAGCTCCAATTCAAACAATGATGCAGAAATAGCATAACAATTCATTCACGCAATTATTTGTAATGCTAATAATTTCACATTTTTTAGGCAGTGTTACACTACAGCATGTCTTTATTGTTAATACACTCATTGTTTAATGCCTGGAGTGGTCAATGCTCGTTAAACCCTTGAAACCCTTTGAAATGTGTGTTATTACTGCACTACGAAATTTTATTTACCAGGAATGATTTCTCTCTTTCAAAAATGTTCCTGAAAGGGCCGTATTGGGCCTTTAAAAATACCGTTTTGAGGAGCGTTATAGAAGCAGGTGGGGTATGGAGGTGGGGGTTGGGAGGGGGGAGGGACAAACTGTAACGAATTTCTTACTTCCATCATTACGTGGCACTTGCAAGCCAAAGTTGTCAAACTTTCCGAAACTCACAACAGTCACGCCTGTTCAAAAACTGATTTCGTGTGGCCAGCATTAACACACGTTTCCTCCAATAATGAATGTCTCTCCCCGCCTCCCCCCCCCCTCCGCCGCCTATAAAACAATAGCCTATCGTCTCGTTCAATTTCCAGGCCAGGTTAGCCAAGCTGTGACGGTCACACGTTTTACGGAAAGTAAACTGCACGTCCGAAGTGATTCGTCTCATTGTCGTCCGTGAGAAATTTGGCAAGAATCGTATTCGTTTACGGCTAGTGTCACTTTTCAACAGGTGCAATGTCGTCATTTCGACAAAAATCATGAACTTTTTCCGAATTTCTGAAAGCGTAAATTCATCGCATTTTTACGTATGTGTGTCCGTGCATTGCAGCAAGGCTGTCGATTGAATAACGATTGTGATCGTACAATGTTTTCGCACCTTCAATTAATGCACACAGTTCACGGTTCGACAACACTGTAACATCAACAGCATTATTGCAGGCAAGCCTGTATGTCAGCTTAACGTTAACTCTTCGTTGATATTTTTTCCTCCTCTGCAGAATGATATGAAGTGTTATGCATTGTTCGTATATCGTTTGCGTGGCGCAGCCAACACTTACTTTGAACTCTGTTCTGCAACGATAGACAGCGGCTTCGGACAGGCCGCCCAGTAATCGTGTTTCTTTTGCAAATGCAGGAATAGATTTCTTTGGATCATGTTGGCGCGGTTGGCTGTAGACATTCATTACAGTTTGCTTTTGGGAACTCGAATGAGGCATCTGCAGAAGCCATCGCTTGCACTGTTGCTGGCATCGCCGCCATCTTGGAACTACTTCCATTTGGAAGACAAGTGGCTGTCAAATTTTGCGATCTGCTGAAAAATGCTAATCGACTATTTTTTTGTGTTTCGTGAAATTATGTATGGCCAAATACCATACCTGAATAGTTTCTGAGAGCGTTTCATCCCTAAAACGTTTTGGTTGATGCTGGAAAAACACGTACTACGTTAAGCCTACCATCGTAATACAATTTCAACACAGGCGTGAAGAGGCTCTAACGCATCGCTAACTCTCTCTCTCCACTGACTAATGTGGGTGGATTTTACCATAGTTATTTGTAGGAGCAATAGGGCACCTGGTTTTAATTTGTTCCGAGGTGGAAACATGTAAATGTTCGTAAATTGTTATTTGTAGGTGCAACAGAGCACTTGGTTTTAATTTGTTCCGAGGCGGAAACCATGTGTTTTGTCATCGTTAATTGTTTACTCGACTAAGAGTATGATTTTAAACTGTTCTCAAGGTGAGAAAAAATGTATGTTAATGCGTTGTGTGTCTGCACAACAGCGGGCACGTTTTTAATGAGTGGCATAAATGGGACTTTTGTTTTTTGTGGGTATTCGTCTTTCTTTGGTTTATGATTTTGGCACTGAAAGGATATTTTTTTTTATTTGGGAAAAACAACTTTTTCTCCTTGTATTATGTCGCGTTCATGTTTTTTTTTCGTAATTTTTTCCCCGTCCCAGGTATGAGTGTGTTTGTAGAGGATTTGTCAGGTTCTCAAGCTATCGAAATGTAAACTTGTTGGTAGAGACAGAAGGGTGTTGATTCGTTTCTCGGAGGTAGTTCTCTAATAATCATAAAAGTTGCATTTGCAAAATTTTTTTTTAGTCTACTAATGAGCCCTTGATTTTCGTATTTATGAAATTTTTGTCGTGAATTTTTTTCCCTTTTTCGTGGTTATTGGTGAATTGTTGATTCTGCTAATTGATTTGAAACTTTTTGTATCATGATTTTTGTTCGAATGTTACAATTAGTAAATCAGGCAAGGATACAATTTTTTTTTGGAGTGCTGGGTAAAAGGGTTAATCTATGTACATAATAAGGTTTTCCCTGATTTGCACTTCTGAGCTGCCTAGTTAGGTATATTACAGCCAGTTGAGGATGTGGCCATAGCGACTAAGGCGCTATGCAAGTGATCTGGGGGCGAACTGGGTAGCTGGTTCGAATCCGGGTCATGCCACTCCGACGAAATGTAAGTGCATAAAGGTGGCTTACTGAACTACGTTATTTCTTGTGTATGATTTTCGCTGTTGGCTTAATTTCCAATTTTCCTTAGTTAGGTATATTAACAAAGGTTGCTCAACTGAGTGTTTTGTATTGTAGTAAAATTAATGGTGAATTTCTTCGGATCTCCCTATTGACCTGGTGACCAGTTTTCTTTCACGCCTTTAAAATAAAACTGAAATAAACCAGTTGCATTGTAATGGAGTTAAAGAAACTATATTTAGTGAAATTGAAAATTTTTTTCTCTATTACTGGATAGGATTTTTTTTCTCCTGAATAGTACGTTCTATGCTTGGTTTTTGTGTTATTTCTTGTCTGGTAATTTTTGTCCTTTTCCCCCAAGAAAAAAAAATATATACAAATTTGTTATAATGTTGTGCGATCATTATTGGATAACTTGTTAGGTGTAGTTGTGATAAAGAAAGTAACAATGATTTTTTTTTCATGACTCGAAGACATAATTAAAACATGTATTTAATGGTAGTATGTGTGACTAAAGCAAAAGAAAATTCTCTTAGCATTTGGCGCTATTCCTAATTCTAACTTAAAGTCAAATCAGCATAGATTTAATTGATTTTCTCCTCCACGGCATTAAAAGGCCCTTCTTACTGGTTCTGACATGTGAAAGTGAGGATGCTTTCTAGTTAACGGAGGGAGGCTTCTGTTATACTTATTTGTGGCTTTGCCGCCATCATTTCGCTCTTGAGTCACACCTGTGGTACGTTGTTCATAGGTATGAAAAATGCCGGCTCTAATGATATGACCGCTGCACGTTCACTTGCGCTTTGCACTTGTCATCCATGACGTCATAGGTAATTTGTAGTTGTTTGTAATGCTAAGTATTAGGATAACTTCATTCTGTCATATTATTGTTCTCACTCCTCAATATGTCCTTATTCCTAAGATATATATTTTAATCAGATCTAATATTTATCTCTATATCCCCTTTTAACTCATTTTATGCAAATTTCTTCCAGAGCTTATAAACAACCGTCATCGTGACTCGTCAGCTCTTCACAGACGGAATTCTCCCGAGTTCGTTTCTCGTCTGGCGTGCGTGTAATCGCTCATTCTCCGCCATGGGGTAGGACTTGGCTTCCCTGCAGACTCCTGCGTAAAATCACGGACTAATCCCTGACCCGAGTGACGTGTCCTTGCCGACGTAACTATTATTTCGTGAAGGAGGCAAGATGGCGGAAGTAGCAAGCTAACTTGTATGGTGTGTCTCCAGCCTAAACCTCTTCCATGAGTGGGAATAGAAGCCTCCGTCTGGTGTAATCCACAGTCATCCTTCGTCGGAGAAGCCTTACAGGACCCAGCCTTCTAATAAGGTAAAAAGAATTTGCTACTAAAGTCGATTTGCCATCACATTGCATGTTAGTGTGCGTCGTTACGAAGACGCGAGTGAAATTTAGAATTGGTGCCTTATTCTATAACTAAGTGAAACTTGTGTATCATGAAGTAATCTAGAAGCAAGTGAGCATTTCGCCTTAAGAAGAGGAGTAAGTGCGTGTAATGGTGGGAGGAGAGTTGTAGTGCCGTTACTAATGGCGTTCTGCTCAACAGATGGCTTATGCTGCTTGTAACGAAGCCTTAGCCTTTACGAAGCATTTTGTGCCACGCCATTAGATATCATCGCCTCTTAATTCGCTGAAGTCACTTCTGGGTCTTAATCATTAACGAGTTTCGAGTATTTTTATCTAACGTAAATCTTAATATGTTGAACCCCGTCCAGAGAGCTATTGTGCCATACCTGTACTTAATGTCAATAAATGTTATTTATTTTCACTGGGGAAAAACCTCTACTTGGTTGCGTGTAAGTATTGGAAGCAGATTTAATCCTAACTGTGTATTTTAACCTGCGCCTCCTTCTTCATACCTGGGCCATCCCTCCAACCCCCCCCCCCGACAATTCTGAACAGCCATAATCACTCCCCCGTCCTGAACTCACCTCTCCCCCCCCCCCGAAAAAGGGTAGGACACTCTTCTGTACAAAGCAGAGGTTGTGTCACATTCCATAAAAGTTTGTATGAAAAGTAGGTGTTTCGTCGTGTTACCAAGGCCTTTGTGTAATTCGCTGCTGCAGTAAACATTTCTAGCAGTGGTAGAATTTCCCGGAACTAACCTGTGCACAGGACCTTGGGGTTGCGTCAATGCAGAAATGAGTACAACCAAATCTGCGTCCACGCCAACAACACTAGTTAATCGTCCTGACTCCGCTTCTGTTTTCACCGTTTCAACAACCAAAATATCAACGTCACCAGGGGCCTTGAAAAAGGGAAACTTGGATTTCTTGCATTCTGTGCTAAGTAGTTTCAAAAAATTCCTTTTATTCTCCACGTTCGACAAGAATTGCTCTTGTGCAATTATCACGGCATTGGATGGAGTTACATCAATCCTCACAGCTGATTTTTTTACAGGTCGTGGCGTATGCACAGCATCTTTCATACTTGGTTCATATCCATCGAATACTACGATGACATTTGTTCCGTAATTTCGGTTGACGTAATCCAAGTAGGCATTGCACACATCACCATACGTTCCTGAATGGGGCCAATGTTACTGTTGATATGATTTATTGTTGAAACGGTAAAAACAGACGTAGAGGAAGGACGATCGGCTATTGTAGTGGGTATGGACTTTACTCATTGGTGCATTGATACAACCGCAAGATGCCGTGTACATATTAGTGCTGGGAAATTCTACTTCCGCTAGAAAAATTAACTGTAACAGAGAATAATCCATGAAGGCTTTGGTAACATGACAAAACATCTACTTTTTACACATGCTTTTATTGGATGCGATACAACCTCTGCTTTGTACAGAAGAGGTCCAATTTCAGGCTTCAGCAAGCTACAAAAATTCCGTGAATTGCAAAAAGATGTTGCAGCTTCAGGAGCACAATTCATCGTCTATTTCTGTACAGGTAAACGTTCAGAGGGACTTGACAAAACCAAAACAAGAAATATGTCCAGACTGTTGTAAAATCCTAATTCAGCTGCCGCCCGCCATCATAGTCTGCGAGTGTGTAACCAAGCCCAGGCTTGGAAGGGTAAGGGCTCGTTACGCAACGACAGTTTTCCCGCTAACTAGCTTTTACTTGAGCAATACTAAATCTGATGGCTGCTTCTCGCCTTTGCCGGAGTATGCGGTTTTCGAGTTGTCTATGTGTATTAGTAACTATGGCAACGACGCAGACGCAAATCATCTCTTATTTTCGTGACAGAGCGTAAAATGCTTGCAGCATTTGAGCGTTGATTTATGACAACAAGAAAACAATTTTTGCTGCAGTACAAGGCGACGGACTGTTTTTTGTGTGCTGGCATTCCATGGTTTGTCTCCGATTTGATAGCTACGAAATGGACGCCATGTTGGATTTTGAATTCTCACTGCAAGAAGCTATTTATTCTACCGACGTTTTATCATTGCTAGAAGCAGGACTTTGAGGGAGAATAGCAAATTTTGGAAATAGCGTGAAATGACAACATTCTTGTAGCAATGTTCAAGCTTACTGTAGCTATTTGTTCCTTATCCGTTTTGTTACTTACAATACATACAATTTGTTATCTATTACCGCAATCATTTGGCAGCAACAGGAAACTAATCATAAATAAATAACGGTTGACTAACAAATAGGTTTCGGCGAGCGAGAAGCTTTTGCTGCGTAAACGTGCCCTAATGTCTTTTCAGCTAAAGCTCGGAGCTGGACCGTCGAACACGGACACTATAAACCTGTCACTCGACTTTATCCCGGGCGCCAGACAACCTGATGCATCTCAAACGTTGTAGGTGAAAGGAGGCTGCTCCCGAAATTGTAATTGCAAGAAAAGTGGGCTGACATGCACACTATGTACAGCAAACGTGAGGGAGAGTCCTGTTTCGATTGGAACATTCCGGATGCAAAGGAAGAAGACGATTTTAAAAGCAACCGCGGTACCGAGGACCAAGTCAAATCGGAACTTACCAGAGCCTCAACCAGAAGAGATTATGCAAAACGAAGACGATTTTAATGAAAAATACAAATTTGTCAGACAGAGAGAACACTACCTGTTTATGCATACGCGTTTACAATTCTTTATTTACATAATGCTGATTTTGTGTTATCAAACCTTTTTTATGCAATAATATGTCCGTAAAATCTGATTATGCAAAACGAAGACGAGTTTAATGAAAAATACAAAATTATATCAATTCACTATTTTAAACTTTTTATTGCAATAATGAGTTCTTCTTCCAGAACTGAAACGTTTTGCACCAACAGCAGCTCCCTATGATTGTCCATTGATGATTTGAGTAGGGTAAAAAGGCAATTGGGCTGTCCTGTCATATCAGAAAACCTGGTGGATGCAAACCCAGGGGAAAAACAGGGAAGGTTTGTGGCAGAGTATTGGGTGGACCCCTTAAAAATGTATAAATATACAATGTGTCTCAGAAGCCGTGGTCATAAATTGACAGCAAGGTAGAACTGATCACATTTATCAAAAAAAACCTACAATACATACGCCGGAAACCGCTCATTTCCGAGTTAACGAGGCCTGTTCCCAAGGGAGACACAGGCATAGTCAGCTAATTTTCAGGGGCAGCGCACCACATGTTTAAAAAATGAAACAACACGTGACGGTGAAGACACGTTTAGGAATGAACCGTTCTTTACAAAGTTATTGCTCATCCGTCCTAGACGAGGCACCCACATTTTAGGGTTGTAGGTCACCCCCACCCCCCACCCCCCGGCTAGGTAATTGCTAGAAACAAAGCAAAACGCCAAAAAAAGTAGTAAGTTGGCATTGCCTAGACAATGGCTTTGACCGCTTTCCCAGATGAAACCTTTCGTGCCTCATGGAGACTGAAAACGTTGTTGCACACTGCCATGACGAAACTAGGAGTTCTTAACAAATGTTCGAAGTGGCCCCCATTTGTTTGAATGCATGATGCCGCTATTCTACTGAGACACACACGAATCCTTACACAGCCTCCCTGGTTCTGCCTAACCTGCTGAAATGCGTCATGAACACGTTGACGCAACTCTACCTCAGTGTCTACGCTGCATGAATAAACAAGTCCCTTCATGTAGCTTCAGATGCAGTAGGCCAAAGGCTTGAGTTCAGGTGAGCGGGGAGGCCACAGAATTGGGCCTCCTTGGCCAATCCATGTCTCCCCAAACTGTTTGTTTAGATACAGCCTCACAGCAAGCAGGAAGTGGGGCACCGGAAGTGGGACGGTGCCCCGTCGTGCTGGAACACCATCCCCGGCCTTGTCCCCAGTGGGATATCCTCGAGCAAACCAGATAATCCATACTGTAGAAAGGTAAGATATGCCGCCCTTGTAAGCCTGTTGGGTAGAATGATCGGCCCGATGATGTGATCTCCTACAATACCAGCCCACACATTGATTGAGAAACGATGCTGGTTTCGTGCTTGCAGGGTCATGTGAGGATTGTCATACGCCCAGACATGGGTGTTGTGGAAGTTCACAATTCCATCTCGAATGAAGGCGGCTTCATCACTAAACAACACTGATGAGGAAGAGATGGTCTGCAGCATATCGTTGTTGAAGCCACTCAGCCAGGGCTTGCACCCGCTGCAGATGATATGGGTGCAGCAGTCCATCATGCAAGATCCTCCACATGGCATTACGGTCTGCGTTTTCTGCCAAAGCAATCCGCCTTTACTTGTGTTGATTCCCGGATCGTCATCCACCCTCCGTAACACCCGCTCTTCCAGTTCAGGAGTACGAACAGTTTTTGGCCTTCCATCTCGTGGTGCTACCTCAAATGATCTGCGCTCACACAGACATCGGTGAAGCCAAATAAACGTACGACGGTCCGGATGCCTTCAGTTCATATAGCTCAAAGCATGCAACCTGGCTGCTTCTACAGAATTGCCATCGGCCTGACCGTACATGTAATGCATGTCAGCTAGCTATTGGTTGGTGAAGTTAACTGCCATACTATAGTAAAGAAATTAATCGGAAGTTTTACCCTTTTCTTCTAAATTACAGAGATTAAGTAGGAGAAGACTTTTTTTTCCACAGGTAAAGAAATTATTCGGAAGTTTTAGCCTCTTCTTCTAAATCACAGAGATTAAGTAGCAGAAAACGTTTCTTTCCACAAATAAAGGAATTAATCGGAAGTTTTACCCTTTTCTTCTAAACAAAAGAGATTAAGTAGGAGAGGACTTTTCTTTCCACAAGTAAAGAAGTTAATGAGAAATTTTAGCTTTTTCTACCAAACCAAGTTTGACTTTTTTTTCATCATGGCTGTATGGCATGTGCAACAAAGCTTTCAGTCTGCATGAGGCACGAAAGGTTCCTTCTGGGTAAGCGGTCAAAGCCACCATCTAGGTGATTTCAACTTACTTTTTTGGGGGCTTTGCTTTGTTTCAAGTAATTACCTAGCCGGTGAGGGGGGGGGGGGGGACCTACAACCCTAATTTGTGGGCGCCTCGTCTAGGACGGATGAGCAATAACTTTGTAAGGAACGGTTCGTTCCTAAACGTGCCTGCACCGTCACGTGTTGTTTCATTTTTTAAGCATGTGGTGTGCTGCCCCTGAAAGTTGACAGACTATCCCTGTGTCACCCTGGGGAACATGCCTCGTTATCTCGGAAACGAGTCGTTTCTGGCGTATGTATTATAGGTTTTTTTAAAGATGTGATCAGTTCTACCTCCCTGTCGAATTATGACCATGACTTCTGAAACACCCTGTATATTATTCAAAAAAGGTAGTCATGGATTCAAGTTCAATCATTCTAACTGGCATAGGTGCGGAACTAAGCTGTAACTTTAAAGGGCCAATATCCCTAAACAATTTCAAAAAAAGTAAAAGAAAAAAGTATTTAATTAAGAAAAAGTTAGAAAAATAAAGTAATATTACCTTACAGTCAATTTAAAAGTGAAATAATAAAAAACCACACACCCGTGGATTTGAACCAACGATCTAGCTATAACGGACTGATGACCATGCCGTTATGCCACCATTGCAGCACATGCAGGGCACTATTTACACTATTTACACTAAATTACACTATTTAACTAATGCAAGCTACATGTTAAATACGTGATATTTTGATGGTGAGGTGTATTTCATTGTAAATCGGTTGACTAATTAGCTGGTTACTGAATACGCAACGAGATTACAGCGTAAAATTTCATGTTTATGAAACAGATATTCGGCGAATCATTCCTAACACGTTGGCCGGTTTCTAGTACATGCAAGCTGCGCCGCTGGTGAAAATGTCCATTATAAATATCAGTTTATTAGTTATGGGTGTAGGAAATCAGACACCCAAGGTCACACATTGGTGCACCTTGTTTACATACTTTATAGCCGGACTTTGGAGTAGAGGAGAGTTCGGAAGAGTTCAACATATGTTTGAAAATATACAGGCTGAGAATGGCTACTGAGAGAATAAAAATGATATAAATACAATGATGGGTGTGATGGGGGACGTTTACACGAGAAAAAAGGAATGACCTTGAATTGATATTTCAAGGTCATCCTCGTGCTATCTGCCAAACGAGATACGATATGGCAAAAAAGTAAATTAGAAAGTTGGACGCACCGATACAATATGACCAACAACAAAAACAGATTCAAAATCGGATAATAAATTAAAAGCTAAATGTTAACATGCTTGCTGCACTGTAGTGAAGCCAACTTCTCGGCAGTTGGTTTTACTACAGTGCAGAGTTACCTTTTAAACATCATCGTAACTATTTTCTTTATTATCCGATTTTGAATATGTTTTTGTTGTTAGTCATATTGTGTCCGTGCGTCCAACTTTCTAATTTACTTTGTTGCCTTATTGTATCTTGTTTGGAAGATAGCACGAGGATGATCTTGAAATATTAATTCAAGGTCATTACTTTTTCTCGAGTAAACGTCTCTCATTACATCCACATTGCATTTTTACCATTATTATTCTCTCATCAGCCATTCACAGGATTTCGGCTGGTAACACTTTAGTTGGATCACCCTGTATGTTTAAGAGTTGGAAATGATTTAAAGGTTAACGTACAGAAGTTTCTTGTTACAAGTACGTGCTCTGAGCTCGTAGATTTTTAATATAAAAAGTCGGCTGGGGTCGGGAAAACAAGCACTACTTGGTTATCACTTACAGCTGACAGTTATGCCGGCCAGGATTATGCTACACTGATGGTTTATTTGACTTAATGCCGGGAAAATATTGAATTTCGCCGCGGGTAAAGTGGATTTCATTTGTGTTGGTATGGTAAGCCTTTTTTTTAATGTATTATCAGTTTAGCACAGGTTTGAAAAATGTGCCAGAGTTTAAAATTTGTTTGGGTAATGTTGAAGAAGACGAGCGGAGACAAATACGAACATATGACCTCTGTAAGCGCTAATTCTTACCTCATGTAACAATCAGTCTTTCTTGTTAATCGGTATTTATTGAAAATTGGTGTTTATTGCTGCAAAGTTGTTGTAAATTCATTGTTTCCGGACCCTGTCACCATCCTTTATTCAAGCTACTGGCTGTAAAGTCCGTCATGAAGGCGGGCAACTCTAGGAGTACAACTGCCCCATAATAGTGAAATGTATAATTTTAATAATTCCGGTTCTTGAAGATGGGTAATTTTGCTAAGGTTGCTTTGCTAACTGAATCCACGTATCCTGTGATTCATTCCACCATCCTTCATTCATTTACGTTACCCGGGAGCAGACGGTGTCTTTCGCGTCCTGTGGCCTGGTTTTTTTTCCGCAAGCAAACTAAAAAGCAAAGTCTTAAAGCCAACCATCGTTGCTGATTATATTGGGTCCAAAGTAAAGCATTTTGCATAATTTTAATGTGCATTTTCAAAAACTTTCTCACCTTCCCCTTTCTGGGCCTCACTATAATCAATGTTCCCCATGCAGAGACCCACCATTACTACTGTGCCAGGGGCCCACCTAGTCTGTACACGCCACTGGAATCTATATTAGAGGAGCAGAAAAAGATTGTGGCTTACGTGGATTCCTACAAGCAAAGGATGAAACGTTTCACCAAGGAGCAGTGGTTGCTCTACAAAACAGCTGCGATTGCATCTTTGCAAGCACGGTGCATTTACCACACCCCAAGCAAAGTATAATGGGTTTAAGAATGTAAGAGACCACGATCACATCACCAGTGAATTCAGAGGTGTTGCGCACAGCAAGTGTAACTTCGCTTACACTTTGAACAAAAACATAACGGTTGTTATGCATAATTTCGAAAAATACGACAGTCATTTCGTCGTGAAGGCTTTGCATTCATTTAAAGATTTGAATGCTCTACATAACGTGAGGATCATAGCAAAGAACATGGAAAGAATTAGCAGCATGAAATTGGGCGGTTTTACTTTCATCGACAGCCTAGCGTTTTTGACGGCATCGTTGGAAACTTTAGCTTCGAACTTAAAACGTTTTAATATTATGGACAAGCTTTTCGAAGGTGAATCGACGGAACTCGTACAAGATCTTAGGAAAAAGAAGTGTTTCCATACAAATACCTGACAAACGTGGAATTGTTTGAGGAAGAGTGTTTACCTCCCATGTCAGCGTTTACCTCGTTGTTGAAAGGTGCTATCTACTCCGAATCTTATGAACACGTGATGAAGATTTGAGACTTAGGCAAATGCAAAACGTTTGGAGATTACCATGATTTGTATTTGTGGTTGAACGTTGGGCTTTTAGCCGATGTCTTTGAAAACTTTAGAGTGACGAATTTGGCTAGTTACGGATTAGACCCCTCCATTTACATTTCTACACCCTCGCTAGCTTGGAACGCAGCACTCAAGACGACGGTAGTGTCATTGTATCTCTTCATTAATACTGACATGCATCTTATGGTGGAAAAGGATATAAGAGGCGGTGTCTCGTTTGTAGTTAAAAGATACTCTAAATCCAACAATCCGTATATACGATCTACCTTTAATCCCAACAAAAAGAATTCTGACATCATATTTTTGGACTTCAACAACTTGTACGGATGTGTAATGTGCGAGTATCTACCGACCGGAGAGTACGAATGGGTGCTGGAAGACAGGCTGAAGGATATAAATCTCGACAATTATGGAGACAAGAGTGATACGGGGTTGATATTAGACACCAATATTGGATTACCCGGAGACGCTTCAAGCATCGCACAATGATTTCCCGTTAGCCCCGGAGCACATGAAGTCACAAAGTCTATACTTTCTCCATTCAACCATCGGGCAATCGAGGACTTGCGGTTAACGTACAGCAAAGGCCTAAAGCTAGCCACTAACCTTTTCTCAAAGACAAAGTATGTGTTGCACTACAGGAATTTGAAATACTACATTTCTCTCAGCATGGTTCTCAAGAAAAAACACAGGGCAATCAGCTTTAAGCAAGTGCCTTGGCTGAAATCTTACATCGAGTTTAACAACCAGAAACGGCAAACAGCTACTAACGATTTTAACAAAAACCTCTGCAAACTAATGAATAATTCGATTTTCGGTAAGAACATCTAAAACAAATGCAAGAGATCGAACGAATTGATAGCAACGACGAAAGAGAAAGCCATCAAGTACGCATCTCACCCCCACACTACGAGTTTCACGTCTCTAAACGAGGAATTGGTAATTTTTACAAAGACTCCCGCAAACATCATTTTGCACAAAGTTATTAGTCTACCAGTTTCACTATGACCACATGATGAAAAAGTACGGACTGGCAAGTTGTAATCTCCTAGGTACGGATAGTGATAGTTTGTGTTATTCGATAGAAACGGACGATGTTTTACAAAGATATGGAAGACGATGCATCATTGTTCGACACATCGGACTACCCCAAAGACCATTTCCTACACTCTGACATCAACAACAAAGTATTGGCGAAGATGAAAGACGAGAGCGTGGGTTGCCCAATTTCTGAGTTTGTAGCTTTAAAGTCTAAGCGCTACACCATTTTAACCGTCGGATGGGAATAACAAAATGGCTTGCAAAGGCACGAAAAAAACAGCACAAGTCGTGCACGAAACGTACAAGAGCGTGTTGTTTAATAATAGCGTCGTATGGACTTTAGGGTCTTACATTCGTCCGGAGGGGCACGAACTGAAAACTGTCACCATCAACAACTTTGCTTTCAGTCCATACAATGACAAGAGATGGGTATACGATGATGCAGTCAGTACTCTCGCCTATGGGCTTGTGAATTCAGTTTAAATTATCTATATTATCCGTCCAGCTGTTGTATTTGGAATCATAGCCTTTCCATTTAACGAAATAAAGCATTTTGCCCATCTCTTCCTTTCTCTTCCTTGCTCTGCTAGAAATAAATCAGTAACTAGGTTTTTTTTTAATTTCCGGTTTATAGAAACCTCCGAGCACCGGTTCACCGGAGTCGTCCTTCAAAAGATACATAACTGGTTGGATTTTTTGAACTTTACGGATCGTGAATACTTTGTTAGTAAAATTGTGCAAATACCCTTTCTCAAAAATTTTTCTAAACTTTAGATATCCTGACTTTATTTCCTATGGAGAACTTGGGTTTCTTTAGCAGTTGCTTAGGACTAGTTCATCTCAGCAACGGTTCGTGACATCTGGTTACTTCCCTAAGTTTCAGTTTTGTGGTGGAATGAACTGTGTTGTTGTAATGCGAAACCAACTCGTTGGTAATGTGTACCCACTAGTAATTTCCCCTGTCTGGTGAATCTTTTCCACATCCGAGTTTTCAGTGTTCTGCTGAAACGTTCTACCACGTTCTACCACGCTCTTCTCAGAGTATGTAGAGTACATGTTGATGTTGATGTTGATGTAGGTGTTGTGTCGAAGTAATTATTGTAGAACTCACTACCTAAATCGACTTGTAAATTTTTAGGAGGGGTCGCTCCTATGAGTATCTTCTTGAAAGCTTCAGCTAACGTCTATACTGGATTTAAATTTAAGGGGAATGACCCAAGCAAACTTGGACATGACGTAATGCAGGTCAGTGGGTAGTTAAATCCTTTATTAAAGTTTATGTAAGGTATCAATTCCACCAAGTCAGCCCGCCATAGATTTTAGAGGCCCAGTACAATCACTTTTCCATCTTGGAAAATTTTTCCGTGTTGGTTTGTGAAGTTCGTTTACGAGTTGATCCATTTTTTAATTACCATTCTCAACCTGAGTTTTGTTTTCATGATTTTCTTAACGATGAAAGCTGCTAGGTTTTCTCTCCACGCCAGCAAAGGATCTTCTCTCAGTCTTTGAGCTTTTGAAATTAGAACTTCATTGGTGGCGTATCGATCTTTTAAATCCGAGATTTCGACGTAAGCTATAATATGTTCCTTGTATGCTTCGTCTAGTTTGTTTATTTCAGGATCTCCTCGTGCCAGTCGCATCTTCAGCTAAGTTCCAGGACCGCAGTATTGATATCCCGGTAAATGCATTTCAATGGGCAAGTTATCTATGATTTTGTTCACGAGTCCCTTTCCCAATTGACGAAGTAAGCTTTTTTTGCACCACATACATCGCAAAACACTATCTCCATCGGTCTCTTGTTTCGTGCAGTTGTAGAAACTGGGGGTTTCGATTTATTAGAAGTCGAACGTTTACATTTTATGCAATATGTCATCTTGATTACTTTACGGTTGCTCTTTTTTACTATAGTAAAATCTTTTTGTCATTCCGAGTATAGCTCTTTAAAAATAAGACATCATGGATTCCTGTTCGATTATCCTCACCTGCAAAGACTCAAACTTGAAAATTAATCTAAACACTCCCATCCATTTGGACTCGGAAAAAAATTACGAATTGGCTCTGCTTAATTTAGACATTTATAATAGCATACACAACCTCGCCTCAAAAATAACAAAATTCAGTACACAACCGATGCTGGTGCCTCCTAGCAGAAAGTGTTATTAAGTCTCGGTGCTTAAGAAATCGAGATTTTGAATAAATTTCTCAAGTCAGCGATAGATGCGAATGGTCACAACAAGGATGCCATTACGATTCTTTCAAATCTAAACACTTTAAGAACCAACTAGATAATTACCGATTCGAATTACGGAATATCTTTTTAGGGTGACAAGAGTTTGGCACCAGTCTTGGGGTTTGACTTGGGCAACTACGTCAGAAGTCGTGAAAGTCAAAATACCATCGACATTATGAGCATCAATACAATTTTATAAACGTTGATATCATCGGCAATTCTTACCGAAACTGTGCCACTTGGCCCACTTTACACTCCTTTTATCCAAATTTTCCTCTCGGTTTCAAAATCATAGAGTCCCCACGTAATTAAATTTATCTCCCAGCGACTACCAAATTAATCAGAAATATAAGAGTTTGGCTCACGTCTCAGACCAACGAGCCAGTGGATTTAAACGGAGAGAAGCTCACAATGCGTTTTCATTTGAGATCTAGGAGATAAATAAAAAAAAGTATAAAATGCTCTTGTTTGGAAAAAAGGGAAAGGACTCTTTCTACTTTTAACTCTAATAATAAAAAAAACAAACGGTTTGAAGCCTAGAAACAAAGCTTTCATCAAATTCATAAGAGCACCCAGAAAATGAGCGTAGTAGAAGATTACTTAAAAGCCAACGAACCTTTGGTGTATGATTCAATGGTTGAGTATTACACGTACCACAAATACAATCCTATTGTTGGCACCAATCTCAACAATGAAAATTCAAAAAAAATCCGCATAAATGTAGAAAACCACGTTTTAATTCTGCACGTTGCCAACAGTTACCTCTTGATTAAAGGGAGGTTGCTGAAGAACGATGACTCGGCTTACGTCGACGCTGATGTAGTGGCGTTGATTAATAATGCTCCCATGTTCCTATTTTCTAACATCAAATACCATCTAGGTGATAAACAAGTCGATGAGTTAAATTATCCAGGGCTCAGTACTCTAAGAAGGGACTACTCACTTACGGCTCGGCAGATCAATCTGCTTTGCTAAGGCAGTGCTGGGCGATGGATAGCGCGGTTTCCGTCGATGCCGAACGTACCAACACCTTAGGATTCAAACAGCGGCATCATCGTTGTAACAACTCTCTAGGGAAGCTTTACCTTCGCCATCCCATTGAAACATGCAATGGGATTTTTCGAAGATTACGATAAGCGAATCTACGGAACTAAACACGTGCTCACACTCATGCGAGCGAGTGGTACGAACACCAACTTCAAAGCTGCGGCAGCAGCCAATAGAAAAGTCTTTCTAAATAGCATCAGCTGGCTCGTTCCACATGTCACAGCCTCTGACGTGCAAAAACTGAAACTCTACAATCTCATCGACCACGGAGCAACCGTGGATTTAGGATTTAGGCATTGGCATTACGATAGCTGCGAGCTCCCTCAAAATACCAGCTTTACTTGGTGCGTGCTTACTACTTCCACGGTCGAAAAACCTAGGTGGATAGTTCTAGCTTTTCGAACTAACAGGCAAGACTCTTTAGTTAAAAATCCTGGTGTATTTGATCACAGCAGTCTGCAAGATGCTCACGTGACTCTAAATTCCGAGCGTTATCCATTTCTCGATTTAAATACTAATTTTGTCACTGGAGAGTACGTTGGTCTGTACAGAATGGCGCAGCAATTTAGGCAGCTTTGCTACGATACCAACGACTTGAGTTTTGACTTGCTTCAGTACAAGAAAGCCTACCCTCTCGTGGTGTTAGATTGCTCCAAACAGTCCGAGAGGCTTCAATCAGGAATCTTGGGCATACAAGTCAAACTGAAGTTTAGAGCAGCAGTGCCTGCTAATACCCCCTGTCACGCTTTGCTCATAGCCGACAGGAAAATGAATCTAAAGTTGGATAGAGGCAAAGCCGAAGTTGTTTACTAAATAATAATAATAATAATAATAATAATAATAATAATAATGATAAGGATGTGGTGCTGAAAACAAGATCTCGAAAAAAAATAGGCGTTTTTTTGCCATTGGCATTGCTAGGACCGATTTTAGCCGGTGTTGGAGGGTTGGTGGGAGGTGCTGCGGGGGTTGTACCTGCTGTAAAAAAAACACAAAACGATGCACGAATCACTGGCTGACAACCAAGGGTTTAATCGAATTTGATAAACCTTTAACAAACTTTGATTTAAATGGATTGGCTACTAGAGTAATGAAAAATCCAAAATTAGAGGTACTTTTAATAAAGACAAGCTTCCCTTAAAACGTTGGCCCTACTGGTGAAAATGGAATCATAAACTTGGAAGATTTCCACGACGGAGAATGAAGCCACTGGGTAGCCTATTCCACCATTTCGGGAGAACTCTGTTATTTCGATACTTTTGGCAACATGGGTCCTCCCCGGTCTGTAGGAATTAAATACAATTATGAACGCGTACAAAACTTTGACAAGATTAGGTGCCGTCACTTTTGCTTATTGTTCCTAAATGCCTTTTCTAAGGTTCATATTTACAAAGCTGTTTTGGATAGGATGAGAAAGATCATATATTGAAAAGTTATGTGTAACTCTACCTGGAAAGAAACGTCTTCTGCATGAAACTCTTCGAATACCTGTACCGCAGGGGGCGAAATTTTTCTGTTACGTAAGGAATTTTCGAAAACGGTAGCTGTCGAATGCTCGTCCGTTACTTTAGTAATGTAAAGGGCTATCGTTCCTATTTTACATTTAGCAACGAGTGCAACGCTCGGATCGCTGCACTATAAAATCGCTTTGTGAACGAAACCAGAACTTGTACACAGGAATCTTGAAAGAGGACCGGAGTTAACCGTCTGGCTTCAACCCCGCACGTCCCCGGTGCAAAGTACACCGGTCTTTAGCCCTGGGATGCAAGCAGACAAGTTGCGGGAACACGTGTCCGTCATCCCGCGTGCTGTTGCCCCTGGGGTCACCATCTTCTGGGGCCGTCAATCTAGCCGTCTGCCTTTCAACCATGCACTTCCCCGGTGCAAGGGACACCAGCACCCAAGTTGCGGACGTCCCGCAGGCTATTGCAGCAAACTTCTTCAACACCTACACAGACCTTCAAGTTCGCCAACGGCAAACCATTCGTCCTAAACCCTTCAAACTCGGTGGGCGCCTAGCTGGTCATACCCCCAGGACGTCCAAAAAAATTCAGACCCACAGCCCTAGTAGAAGGAGCGCTATTAAATAAACCGGCTTTGAGTGTAGGCCTATATAGGCCTAAATACTTCGACCGTCAATAGCGGACGAAGGAAACGAGCTACGACCCTAGGGATAGGCTAGATCGCTTTAGGAGGACGAAATACCCCTGGCTACCAAGTTTCATACCTAAAACACGAGTGGTTATGGAGAAACAGCATACCTGTGGTTAGGTGAGGTTAGGTTAGGTTAGTGGGACTTAGCCATTTTTTTGAAGTTCAAATGGTGACGGTTAACATCCGTTCCATGCTGCCAGAGACTAAGTCCCAACAGGCAACTTTGTACTGGGGGATTTGTCAGCATCAGACTGACTGTTCTCCCAACAACGCCAGTCCCTGGAATACCAGGGCTGGCTTTTTTTCTGAACTCCAAATGGTGACGGTTAACATCCGTCCTGACGAGGTTTTCTTCGAATAGCTCGGCTCACAGAGGTCTCACGAACTTGTGGTCGGGCTTAAAATGTGAGTACGGACGAGGGCTACCCTCACACCGAGTTTCATCAAGTTTACACGACCAGTTTTTCAGCCCCGAC
>JAHWFP010087906.1:21053-50703 GCA_023313725.1 Lithobius niger | reverse complement strand
TGCCAAAATATGCTTTTAGTTGCTTACAGTTAACAGACACATGTCTGTTAGTGAGCCGATTTTTTATCATTAACAATCAATTTTTAACAATCGGATGTCTACAATGGGATGATCTACTGTTACTTGGCGGCGACACACTACCGTGTGTCTAGATCCCTGGTGAAAATAACCATAGATCAACAATAACCAAATACTCATAGTACTGTTACTGTTTAACAGTAATTTGGTTACTGTTAAACAATAACAATAGAACGTATTGTATTGTTTTGCCATACCTTATTGTTATTGTTTTACAGTACGTTAATATTATTGTTTTACAATATCTTACTGCCATTTTTAACAATACCTTATTGTTATTGTTTAACCATAACAACAGGTATTGTAATTGGTAAACAGTCAGGCTTTCAACTGGCTCTTGGGGTTCCCCCGTATGCTGCTAATGGTCTTGGTCGCTTCCGTGCGCTTGTGACTTTTTGTAAGGCGTCCAATCGGGACATTTGATATTTGGGGAAGCAGTTACTTATGGAGGCAGTAGTATTTTGTAGGCATTTTTTGGTGTGTTTTGTGTGTTGGTGTTAGTGTGTGTTGTGTACTGTATTAGGTAATTGGCAACGGAGTGCATGGCTTCGGGCCCTTGCTCCGTAATAAATCATCTAAAGTCAGGCTTTGACAATAGCTCCAACTGTTTAACAGGTACACACGGCTTGGAAGTTAGTCCAGTCAAATAGACCAAATTTAGGTGGAATCGTGGAATAATTCACAATAAGCTGATTTTTGGTACAGATGTTCGTAATGGCCTCAGGTTCAACATACTAAGAGTCCCCAGCTGACCGTGTTGAGTTAACGCCGCCATCTTAGAAACATGGCGCCCGAAATAAGTTTTTTCAATATATCTTGGTAATGGTTGCTCGAGCGAAAAAAGATGCTCTGTCCAAAAATGTATAGCATAAAATTATCTACAAAAAAGTTCTACTCATTTTTTTTTAATTGATGCAATGATTCAGCCTATAACCTGTGTAGAAGAGTATGGAGCTATTGCCGCTATCTTGGAATCATGGTGCGCGAAATTGCACTTTTCAATATATCAAGGAAACGGCTACTCAGGCTTAAGAAAACTTAAAGGGGAATTCCAGTGGTTTATACTTACGAAATAAGCCCCTAGGGCATCGTACACGGACATTAGACACACAACAAACGGAAAACGTAGGTTTAGTATGTCCAAATATCAATTTTCTAACAGCTGTTTCTTTTGATTCGAAGAGCAGCGCCATTTTTATTGTATTTTAAATCCAGGTGTTGACGGCAGACGACGAGAGCGTTACGAAACGAGACGGCGAAGGTTACGGAGGCAGTAAACGGCAACTTAGCCAGAGCGCATGTGCCACGACCGGCAGCGAGACAACGTGAGAACCTCCACTTCCCGTTCATTCAGTTTCGGTTTTTGCTAAAATTAAACAAACAAATGCAATGCTGTGTTGCGTACCACAATGTGGTAATTATTCGAAAAGGATAAGCAAATCTACTTCGTATTATGTGCTTCCTAGGAATACTAAAAAAAAAACCCTCCGAGTGTAGAAGTAGCCAATTCAGGATTGAATGACGCAGAAAAGGAGTAAACGTGTTCAGCCATTTTGCGGAGATTATAACGCTGGAGTTTTGAGAAGAACGCTACAATCCAATGCTGTTCCCGAACCACACAAGGTTAGATTAGTTAAGTTAAATATTATTTATAGTTTTTTTTTAATTCTAAACGAAAACTAGCAGCTTAAAGGAAAGCTTAAGTAAAAAAACCTCACACCAAAATGAACTTGCCCCTCCCCCCATGGAGTTTTTTCTGATCGTTGAATAAAAAACATTGCGTTTTAACCATGCTAAAACTTCTTAATTGATTGTTGGACTAAAAAAAAATGTACAATAAGAAAATGACTACTCTGTTAGTGCTAGTACGACATTAAGCTGTATTGCGTTCACGTTAACATGGTTTTTCGATCAGCCTCCGATACGGCGATACCCAAAGAACGCTGGTCCTAACGCCAGAGAATACTGAGTTTAGTAACGCACAGTGAGTTATTCATCTCAGGTTTAGCATCCCCGCGCATGTTTTTTTTCCAGTCTCCGCAAATAAATATTATAAAATATAAATATGTGATAAAAAAAATTCCGTTCGCTCGTTAAAATTTTCGTTCAATCCTAATGAAAAATATATCGTTCTTTCACCAAAAAAGGCCACTGGCAGTGTTGGATTATGCCCATTTTAGGGAAGAGTCAATATGTATAAAGTCATGGGTGGGTGGCTGAATCATGGGAGGGGGGGGGAGATTTTGCATTGAAGGTAGTTGGATCGTGGGGAGTCGAGTGTTTTTTTTTTGTATCAAACTGATTGCTAACATGTTACCCAGCAAAACAATGACCAAGGTGGTACTGTTAAACATTTTTTTCTTTCTAGTAGTAAATACAGAATAGGAAGTAGGTTTGGGCAGGGGAGTGGTTGGGAGCGTTAAAAGCTTTTGACAAGTTTATAAGGGTGGAAGTTATCATAAATTTGTAGCTCTAAATGTATTAGCCCCCCCCCCCCCCCCGCCCCTCTTGCGGTTAAATACTGATTCATCTCTTAGGCCGACACTAATTTTTTTTAATTACCCTTTATTTCTGTTTTGTTGCAGATTTTGGAATTATAGGAGATGTTGACAGATTTTTTTACTTATATTTTTTGGTGTAATTACTGGTCTTCAGTAATTTAGTATACTATCATTCAACAGTAATCATGATTCTAGTTTAAAACAAGAGGTTCGGCATTAATGTTGCTTTCAACTGCACTGCAAAAATGGCGTTGTGAGTTACAACACCTACATAATCCTAAAACTCGTTATAAGGACGCTCTGGGTCTTATAACGAGGTTTTAGGCATTGTAAAGCACAACGTCTACAAACGCAACGTCTAAAATCAGTTTTCCAAGGACGAATATTTGTAGATGTTGCATGTTTAAATGTCTACAGAATAGGTGTTGTAAACCACAACGTGTATAAATGTTGTAACCCACAACGTCTATAGGTGTTGTAAACCACAACGTTTATACATGTTGTAAACCACAGCATCTGCAGGTGTTGTAAATCAAAATGTCTATAGGTGTTGTAACGTACAATGTCTATAGGTGTTGTTCCCCACAACGTGTATAGGTGTTGCAAACCACAACACCTAAAACACCTAGCAAGGCACTGAATGACGTCACAAATATAATTATGAGTAAACGCTCTGCTTAACAAAACACGTCAAGGATGACTTTTCAAGTTTTAGGTATTTTGTTATAGTCCATCTTTGAAAAGATTTTCAGTCTTTGGCTGAAAATATTGTCGACTAAATTGTGTTTTTATACCAGTTTGGTAAAGTAAAATTGTGGCTGGATTTTATTGTTCAGTTAAGTTTTTAGTAATAATTTAATAATGCCAAATAAAAATTGCAGTCCTTTAGTTTTACAGCCAAACTGCAGCCTTTAACCTGTGACTGGATTTTTTTTATATATTGCTTTGAAAACTGTAGTTCAACCAATTCTGCGAAAACCGGAAATTCATATGATAAACGCGTGGGTAAGCTGAACCTCTAACAGAAGCCTCGAGTGTAGCAGTATACTAATGCACTGTAATTCTTTGGTTAAGTTTGGTACTGATGTGTAGTTAAACCATCAATATCAGTACATGTTTGCTTTCCCCTAATTCACTTAAAACTGTTCTGACGTTAAGGACGAATTAATAAAAAGTACCCACGCAATCCGAAAACCTTAACAAATATACAGTTGCGTCTGAAAGTCGTGGTTTAACTGAGTTCTATGTAACGAAACGCCTGGCATGAATGGATTTGTTGGGGTGTCAGGCCCAGGGAACTCGGGTGTGCGGGTGTATGTTCGAGACTGGATCCTTGTGATAGCCCCCTTCCCTGCCTCCCTTTGTAGAGGAGTTGATGCATGTGTAGTTAGGGTTTGAGGAGTGATGGGTGGGGGGGGGGGGGGTAGGTCACTGTGGGGGTGCTCCATGTCAATGGTACGGTTTTCAGGCATGGAAGGGAGAATTGGGTCATGGCGCTTTCTACCCCAGTAGTGCTAGGGGGCGACTTTAATGCGCACCACTGGTCATGGGGCAGTAAACGTTGCGATACTCGTGGCCGTACTTTTTCTGGCTATATGGATTCTCTAAATCTCACAGAGATCCAAGATGGCACCCCAACGTTTGTTAGGAGATACGGGGATGTGATCCAAGAATCTGTCCTTGACATGTTTTTTTGTTCGAACAATGAAGTGTCTACTGATCTGCGAGGAAGTGACCATTTTCCTGTGGCCATGACGTGGAAAGGAGGCGGGTAGTGGGTCCTTGACCAGATAAAGCGTCCAGCTCGCCCTATTGTAGATGATGGCGACTTCGGACCGTGGAGCAAAACTTGGGGTAAAGGGGGGGGAGAGACGAGCAGTATACCGCCAGGTACACAGGAAGGCACGGAATGCTGTGTGGTGGACACGAGTTTGTGATATAGCAGTCCGAGATAGACGCTGTGCTTGGCAGCACTTTTTGAGGGTACAGAGTAACCAGAGGTGGCTTGAATATATCGGGGTAGCACAGAAAACTAGGTTTCTTATTCACAAAGAAAAGTCGCAATTTGGCACAAGGCTCTGTGAGCGTGTGGCCCAGGGTCTGCCTTTGTCCCAGGCCTGGTCCTTGGTTAGACCACGGGATGCGCACGCTGTTACAGCCTGGGTTTTTGACCAGGCTGGGGAGGTGCTTCGCGGTCCGAGCATGGCGGAGGCTTTCAATGTGAATTTCGCAAAAATCTTTGATGCCCCAAGAGGCCCTCCACCCCCGGTTGGGGTTGTGGGGGCGCCTCTGGGGCTGATGGAGCAGATTTCCCTTTCGAGGCTGTTGAGCTCTCCGCAGCATTGGGGGCCTGTCGGCCGGACAGTGCGGTAGGGGTTGACAAGATCACTTATGCCACAATGCAAGGTTTGAGCAAGAGAGGGCAAAGGGAGCTGCACAGCTTTTTCCAGACCCTTTTTGATGGTGCTCCGTTACCACCCTCCTGGATGTTCTCTATACTCACTCCAGTGTTGGGTAGAGGGAAGGTTCGGTCGGCGATGACCAGTTACAGGCCCATAGCCCTCCTCTCGTGTGCCCGCAAGGTGTACGAGAGGATGCTTGTGAACTGTCTTGTGTGGCAGCTGGAAGGTACGACTGGGCTGTTCGGTGCACAATTTGGATTCCGAAAGCACAGGGGTGCCCAAGACGCAATGCTGTACTTGGAGTCGGGCATCCGTGAGGCCTGGGTCAGTGGCGGGTTTGCAGTGGCTGTCTTCCTAGATAGTCGGTCTGCGTATGACATGGTCGACGTGGCGTGGGTGGAGCACTTGCTGACTGAGTTGGGGATCAGCGTAAAGCTGAAGACAGCCATGCTGGCCCTCTTGGGGAAGCGTGGTTTTGCCACCAGGGTGGGCGGCTCTTGGTCTGGGGTCAGGTATACCGACAGAGGGTTGCCCCAGGGTAGTTGTCTAAGTCCGATTTTGTTTGCGGTAGCCATCAATGCTGTTCTTGTGGAGTTAAGCCAGTCTGTGAATGTTGTTGCATATGCAGATGACGTTGCAGTATGGCTCTCTGGTATGGACCTGAAGTCTGTTCTCACGGATCTGGAGGTTGTGTTGAACAGGGGATCAAGGGCATTGGCTTGCAACTATTCAGTGCCAAGACAGAGCTCATGGTGTTTTGCTGTGGGCAACAGTGCGAAGGGTCACTTAGGGTTGACGGAGTCTTGGTCCGGTCAACAACCAGGGTGAGGTGTTTGGGGTTTTGGCTGGACCCTCAGCTACGCTGGACACATGAGGTGGCCGAAATCAAGAAGAATGTCACAGCAAGACTGGGTGTACTGAGGTCCTTGGCTAGCAACAAGTCTGTAGCAAAACGTGGCACTCTGGTATCTTTCTACAGGGTATACGTTCGAGCATGTGCAGATTTTCATGTTCCAGTGCTCGTGGGCTCGCGACAGGCAATCAATGGGGTTCAAGTGGCGATCAATGAAGGGTTACGGGTTGTGTCCGGCTGTCTGTCCACTACACCGGTTAATGCACTGCACATTGAGGCAGGTGAATCTCCGGTCTCGGTGCGAGCAAAGGAACTGTTGGTACGGTTGTGCCAACGCTCCCTAGCCAGGGTTCCAGTTGACCCTTTGGCGTGTATTCTCCGTGATTATGAAGGGCTGTCGCAAGCAGTGCGTGACATGCTTGGTGCTTCGGGGGCGGGGGCATCTCTTCTACGCGTGGGGGATCTCGGGCATTTCTCAGAACCAATTTTTGTACACCCCGCGGCCCCATGGGTTTGGGGTGGAGTGGCAGAGGCTGCCTTGCTTGAGGTGGGTGTTTCGGAGTGCGTTCGGGCTAGCACCTTGGTCTACTGTGATGCATCCTTCCAGCCGACTGGGTTCGGGGGGGGGTTGTTGGAGTGTGCTTTCCTAGTCTCCGGATGGAGTACAGTTTTTCGATTGTTTATCTCCCCTCCGCATTTGTGGGGGAATTGGCCGCTCTTTCGGTGGCTCTGGATATTGGAATGGACTTACGGTTTTGTGACTTCTGCATCTTGACGGATTCTCAGGCGGGCATTGGGTTTCTACGGAACGGTGTACGGTGCTCTCATTCGATTGCATACGAAATCGGTTGGAAGCTGTTTGTTTTGGGTTTGCAGGGTCAAAGGGCAACAATCGGATGGGTGAGGGGTCCTGCAGGAACGTTTGGAAATGAGTTGGCGGATGGGCTTGCAAAGAAAGGGCTGGAAGGCAGGGGTGTGGTTCTTGACCTTGTAGTGGGCCCCCAGGACCTGCGTCCGGTTGTTGACAGGGTTTTCGGGGAGGAGTAGAGCGATGAGTGGGAGAAGGGACAGACTGGGCAGCAGCTGTTTGGGGTACATCCCTCGACGGCAAATCCTAGGCTTCTCAGTACGCTCTCCCGTAGCGATGCTTGCTTGGCTTTGCGGCTACGCACTGGTCATATTCAACTCCGGGCGCATCAGGCTTGATTGGGCTGGTCTAGGACGGCCAGGTGTGGGAGGGCGGACGAAACTGTTCGCCACTTTTTACTGGATTGCTCTCAGTGGGTCAGGTACCGTCATTTCGACACAGCTTCTAGGAGCGATCCTTTACATGCCATTTTGGGTGTACCACCACATGT
The DNA here is from genome assembly GCA_023313725.1 of Lithobius niger. Classification (NCBI taxonomy): domain Eukaryota; kingdom Metazoa; phylum Arthropoda; class Chilopoda; order Lithobiomorpha; family Lithobiidae; genus Lithobius; species Lithobius niger. The sequence continues at coordinate 43,511 of JAHWFP010087906.1, read as the reverse complement.
AGGTCAGGGTCAGAGCTACTTGCGTAAGGCCATCGGGTTTTGCAAGGCTACGCAGCAGTTTTGATAACGTACGGCGTAGGGCCCCCTGGTCGTAACGGACTTCTCGGTCCTCCTGGTTTCCTGCATCCCGCATGATGTTGTAAGGCTGATGTACTGTAAGGTCATTTGGTCATTTGGTCAGTAAGGGTGCATAGGCCATGTCAGTGGTGCAGTTGTTGTGTGGGGCCGGGGTTACAGGAGTGGGTTGTGTTAGCGTAAGTGTAGTCATAAGTAGCTGTAGGTAGTGGTTAGTAGTGAGCGCATAGCATAAAGGCTTTTAGGCTCAATGAAATAAAGTAAAGTAAAGCACCACTCACGTTTCCGTAATTAGCACGGCCGGCAGGCAGTGCTTATTAGAGTTCGTTTGCGCACGAGAAATTTCAAAAACTGGACCGGAGGCGGAGGAGCGGCTAACAATATCAAAATATTATAATCCTACAACATGTAACAATGGTGCAACAATATGCGAGGCGCAGAAGATCGGATTATAGCTCACTCGAAAAAAATGCAACGATGCTCGGGCGCGGGGAAAGTAACATTGTCGTGGTATCTTCTTTATTACCGTCTTAACTCGTTGCCGAGAACCAAAATGAAATCGTCTGGTATTCGCTTAAATCTTTCAGTTTTAAAACATAGGGCGTGAAGTCTTTAATTTTGAGGCCTCTCAAAATCGGGCGGCCGACATGACTGAATGACTTATTTTCTTCTTCAATGCGGGCTTCGGGAAGCCAGTAGAATTGTTTCTGCGATTGTTTGCATGATACTGCATCTGCCTGCAACAATACAGAATCCACTATCCATCGAGCTGATACATGCTAAATCTAGAAACACGCTAGTGTGTTGCCATCAAATAATGAACTTAGACCAAAGCTTGGACAGAACCTGAGCTGAAATACGCATTTCTAATGTTCTGTTTTTTCGCAAACAAAATTGGGTGGGCAGTGGACATACCATACACAACATAGACCAAATCGTACCACTTTCAATAAAAAGGACGCGAAAAAAGCCAACAAATTAACTGAACAAAAAACGGCTTCGCCGTTTAGAAAAAAAAACATTAGAGCTCGTATCCCCATACTCACAGCCGTGAAGCTACAGGAATAAAAACGGATTAGAGTTCACTCGAACGCAACGAACTATAATTTGAACTCCAATTCCAGAGAACAAGGATTGTGACACGCCAGCCTTCATGCACACGTAAGCAGACATGTACATCACTAATCAAGCAAACAAAACGGTTGGATATTTCAAAAAAATACCCACACAAAATGAACACGTAAGTACTCACATGAACTAGAACTAAAACAGAAACCATCAAACACAAGCCAAAAAACTGCCTAACTAGAAGTCTGCTTGTTTCAGAAATTATAAATGCACACAAAATACAGACATAGCCACTCACACGAAACACACTTAAAATATAAAACAACTAACACAGACAAATATAAAAAAAACCTGTATGATACACAAATTAAGCACACACACACATACACACGCACACAAACATTAAACATTTCAAACACAAACTGCGTTCACTTACTGACATAACAATTACGTGAAAACAGTCATTATTCCCTGGAATTGGAGTTCAAATTACAGTTCGTTGAGTTCGAGTGAACGCTAATCCGTTTTTATTCGTGTACCTTCACGGCTGTGAGTATGGGGATACGAGCTCTAATGTTTTTTGTTCAGTTAATTTGTATACGGTTTGGCAGCCCAGCTGATATCGAAGCTCCGGGAAAAATGTGGCCAAAACTTAACTGAGGATTTCTTTCGTAGCAGGGAAAGTGTCCTATAAATTTTGTTTGCTGTCAACCACAAGGTATTGTAATCCTAAAACATTGCTTCAGCAACAGTTAAAATACGTTTAGATAAGAAGCTTTTAAAATTTTGGGGGAAAGTTGCACTACACGATCGTTACTCTACTCCGTATTTAGCGCTGTGCTGTTAAGCCTATTTTTCCGGCGATGAAAATCAAAATAACTACTTAAATTGAAGTGTGCTGAAAATTACTTCCTTTTAGCCCCTCAATATGGTCAGCATGACAGTGGGACGTTCGAATTTCTTCATCTTTATCCATAAAAATCCAATCCTCCGAATCCATAATAACCTAATCCTTGTATGGAAATTTCCACATTTACAAGTTTTCAAACTTTCCATCGCGGACGCATTTTCGGGTGCTTCTGTTCTGGAGGGAACGGGCGCTTTTCAGGCACACCCGTCCTTAAAGGGTTAATAAACGTGATAGCTTGTATAATCTAACATATTTTATTTTATGGAGTGTTGTTGCATACATTTTCGTGAAATTTGAAAGTAAACCACGCTTCGTTTCTGCCAAGCTTTGAAAAATGAACAATAACTGCAGAAATTCTGCATTTTACCTTCAGCTTTCTAAGAATGAACAATGACTGCAGAAATTCTGCAGATTTTATATTCACTTGTTGAAAGTGAACAACAAACTTCAGAAATTTTGCAGATTTTATCTTTGCTTGCTGAGGGTGAACTGCAGAAAATCTACAGATTTTATCTTCACATTGCTGAGACCGAACAAAAATGTAGAAATTCTGCAGAATTCTGCAGTTTTTCTGCAGATCCTTAAATTTTCTGCAGTTTGTCTAGCTGGTGGTATTGAATGATATGGTGTTGCACCTGCTTATGTACTGTCCAAATTACAAAAAAATACAAAAGAAAATTGCAAACATTTTGTTGAAAGTGGAAATTACAAATCTAGTACCGAAAATTTGTACCTTGAAATGAAATTTTTTTAAATTTCTTTCAAGCAATGATTAACGTAAATTTGACTGAAGTTAAATTGAAGCGGAGGAAAACTTTATATCTGTTTGTTCTAAAATGGAACAACTTATTTGGAACTATAAAATTTTATTTGCTAAAACTGATGAATAAATTGCATTTTGAAATTTTGACTGCCTCTAGCCGTAACACTATTAAAATTATCCTATCGAAATTACACTATCAAAATTAACCTTAAATATTAGTTGTAAGCAGGATACTTTAACTATTATTGTAAACTACTAAACTGTAATGCTATGCACTAGCTTTTTATCATCTTCATTTATTTTCCCCATCTTTTTCTCTTGTAATGTATTTTTCGATTTTGGATAATTTTCATTAATATTGATCTTTTTGTAGTACGACCATATACTACTTCTTGATGACTTACAGCAATGAATAAAAAAAGCTAGTTCCCAATCTTCAGCATAACAAAAGGTACATTGTCCACTAAAGAAACTTAGATTCTACAATCACCACAGATTAGTTCTTTGAAGCACTGACGAGTCGTCACCTTCACTGAGAAGCTGTGGATTAATTAGGGGCTACACCAACTTCATACTAGGAAAAAAAGAGATTCAACCAGTCCACTCGAGAAAAATTAAACTGTTTAAACAACTCGTGTTTTGGTAACATGATGGAAAAAAAAACAAGATCGACTTTAAGATGATGATGAAATGCACGTCGCAACCCCACGCCAACGCTTTCAAAATCGAGCAAGAAAACCTTGTGCATCTTGACTGAAGTGCTCGAAGCATTACATAACATCTCCGCACATACCCCAGATTTGCCACACTAGATATTTCGAAATTAGCCATGTTCAAACTTCATTACAATTACATTCAACCAAACTACAGGCGTCGCTTCAAACTCCTTTTCACCTACACCGACAGCCTTTGCTATCAGATAGAGACGGATGACATCTACCAGAATATGCTCCAGGACGGCGATCTTTTCAACCAGAGTAAAAGAATATAACATTTGGACAAAAGAAGTACCTGCTTTCAGCGTTTTACCGCCAGGGGGCGCTGTCATCAAGTAACGGAATCGCAAAGCATCATGGGGATCAAAACTAATTAGCTTCACTAAAACAAATTGATGACGATAAGAATAAAAAATAATCGTTTAAAATATACCAAAATTTAGATTAAGATGCTAAAATCAAGGCCCGCGGTAGCGGTCCTTATGTAAGCCTCAGCATGAACTTCCATGTTAAACGTCAAACTTTGAACTCCTATAGTCTCGCCCAGAATTGACATAGACCAACGAAATTCGGTATTTGAGGTCGTGTCGTAACTATTTCACCACATTACAAATTTTAATGACAACAATTGAACTGTTCGGCGTCCACAGCATGGTCATTTCTTGTTGTTGTTGTTGTTCTAGTTGTTGTTGTTGTAGTTGTTGTTGGGACTCTTTGCCATCACCTGGAAACCGAACCACTGAACCGATTTTCAATTTGTGTAGCTTAAAATGTAGGTATTAACACCGACCAGGGCCTTTTGAACCCGATTTTGATGTGACTGCAGTTTTCTCGTCGGCAGAGCAATTATTGCAGAGCACTGGAGAGAAATCATTAATGTTGCTGTTGGGACTCTTTGTCCTCACCTGGAGAACGAACCACAGAACCGATTTTCAAGTTCTATAGCTTAAAACGTAGGTATGGACAAGGCCTAGGGCCTTTCGCAGGCTATTTTAACGTAACTACAATATTCTTGACACGGAAAGCCAAATGGGCTAAAAACCTTTGCTTCCATCTAGAAATCGAACCAATAAACCGATTTTCAATTTGTATAGCTTAAAATGTAGGTATTAACACCGACCAGGGCCTTTTGAACCCGATTTTGATGTGACTGCAGTTTTCTCGTCGGCAGAGCAATTATTATTGCAGAGCACCTGAGAGAAATCATTAATGTTGCTGTTGGGACTCTTTGTCCTCACCTGGAGAACGAACCACAGAACCGATTTTCAAGTTCTATAGCTTAAAACGTAGGTATGGACAAGGCCTAAGGCCTTTCGCAGGCTATTTTAACGTAACTACAGTATTCTTGACATTATTCTGAAAACGTGGGGTAAAGAAAGACCTGCTTCCACCAACGGCATCAGAAGGCAGCACTTATTTGGTTCTCGTAGGAGCCGAAACTTGAAATAAAAAATGTCGGCGTCGTTAGAAAGCCAAATGGGTTAAAACTTTTACTCCCACCTAGAGATCGAACCAATGAACCAATTTTCAATTTGTACAGCTCAAAATGTAGGTATTAACACCGATCAGGGCCTTTTGAACACGATTTTGACGTTATTGCAGTATTCGCATCGGCAGAGCAATTATTATTGTAGAGCACTGGGCAGAAATCATTAAGTGGAGTAACAAATTTTTGCAGAAATTTTGCAGAAAACATAAATTTGGTACACAAGTCTTTCTTAACAGTAAAAATCGAACCAGCCATGGACCCCAATGAAATACCCAAAGTGCCATCAGTGCTTCCCCCCCCCCCCTCCCGCCCCAGAACCTCCTCGTGATGCCTCCCAGGGGTTTGGGCATCAAATTTGTATAGATCAAGTTAAAAACATGAAATTGGGTGCAAAAAAAAATAAGGGATATTAGTATTAAAAAACGCTTAAGCGTATAAAACACGGATGTAAGCCTTGAAAAACTTAAAGCCCTAAAGGAACAGATATTCGAAAAAGACATGTAAGCCATCAGCGTTGCACTAATACGTGTAAAAGAAGCTCCAGCTTGTTTTTTGGGTTGCTGGAGATTCTTTTACACGTATTAGTGCGACGCTGATGGCATACATGTCTTTTTCTAATATCTGTTTCTTTAGGGCTTTAAGTTTTTTAAGGCTTACATCCGTATTTTATACTCTTAAGCGTTTTTTAATACTAATAATAATAAGAACGATCAGAACTGGCTGATTGTTTTACTGTTTTTAATCCAATATGCAATTTCAAAACGGGTTGTCGTTACGAGTGGAACTAGGTTTAATACATGGTTTTGTGTTCCGAGAACGCCAAACTAGCGTGCTTATCGCCCGTTTAGGCTGAAGCTTCACCCGTGGTTTATGTTTATTGTAACGAACTGTATACAGTTTGAATTAAACACGGACTAAGTTCGTCAACTTCGATGTTGCCCCACGCACGAGTATTACGTCTGTTTCCGCAGGTATTGTCGCTATTACAATGGTTACCATGGCAACGACGCCGACATTTTTTATTTCAAGTTTCGGCTCCTACGAGAACCAAACAAGTGCTGCCTTCTGGTGCCGTTGGTGGAAGCAGGTCTTTCTTTACCCCACGTTTTCAGAAAAGTGGCACTACCTACTAATCTATCCTGGTTTCGACACGAGTAACCATGCACACCTTTTCTCCTGGATACCTCCCTATGCCACGGTGCTGAAGAAATGGAGAGCTCGACGAAAAAAGATATTAGAGAAATGTGCTGCAGCTAGCTAAAAGAAATATGCTGTAAACCGAGACGGAGGGGGAAAAAAAGAGCTAGGCTGGGAAAAAAGACACAAATGCAACACTATAGTGGCTGGAATGGGACTATAGCAACACTTTTCAGTTTTTGGCTCGATACATTGTAATGAATGAAATGAGTATGAGCCACAACTCAACCAAGATCAGATTTTAACAAGCGTTGGTCGGATATACCTCCCAGCGCCATTTGTCTTGATCCTCCACATCAAGTACGACCCCAAAAGTATATTTCCTTCGCGATTTCCTTATCGTTAATCTTTCCCGAGCTAAAAATCCCGTTTTAAAATGTGGCGTCTAGGAGATTTTCTATTGAAATTAATGGAACTTTATTTACGAACGACCCGTAACTATATGATGCTTTGCGCACTTACAATAACCATGACGTTTCATCTCTGTGTGTGCATGCACTAATTTGCTAATAATTACCATGAAATCAAATATCTAAAAGACTAATGCGGTGAAAATTAAAATTAATTATTCCAATAGATCGCCGAAGCAAAATTATAAGACACACTAGGCTAAAAAATTATAAATTGTGATTTTAAAATACGAAAATCATTCCGGTTTGTGACGACACGATTAATGCGTTCATGTTGGTTCGTGTTTTAGGCACAATGCCAAATGAGACAGTAACTACGTTCTTTCGCTGCGAAGAACGCAGCTACTATCTCAGATGACCTTTGTGTTCGTATATACGCGGAAGGCGACCAGCGCGAACTGTTGTAAGGCAGGCGGAATGTTATACGGCAGGCCGGGTGTCCCTTTAAATGCACCAGATGAATAAGGACTACAAAATAAAACGTACCTTCCTCATGGGTGATGTAAAAACAAGAAATTATTATTAGAAAACAAAAACGAGCTCGTTTGATGTTTAATTGATCCGAAATCAAAACAGCAAAATAACTCAAATAAACCTTTCTGCAAGGTTTCACATACCACAGTGTTCCTTTACTGTTTAGTCCACGTGCAACTTTACTGCTGTATTCACATGTTTTTAAAGTTTTTCCTTTAAAACACGATGGATAGTACATCGGTCATTCTACTTGGCTAAACGACATCGCTGAAAAATCGTAAAAACCTTACTTTTAAGTGTGCTTAGTATAGACGTACAGATTAAGTAATTCAGAGTTCGTGGGACTCCTTGAAAACCTGGAAATGTCGTTGAAAATAAAAATGAAATACCAGTCCTGATTTTTTGAATATATACTCTTGAAAAGTGGTGTATATAATGAACGGAAAGGAGACGACTTGACTAGAATAATACTGAAAAATTTGGCCTCGAAAATAAGCGAGTGTGTAGCCCACATTCTACACTATATTATTCTTAGAATAATTTTGAGAGATGGGATATGGTTTCAATTTTATTTACGTGTCTAATGGTTGAATACAGCAGTTAGGTTTCACGTGGACTAAACAGTAAAGCAATACTGTGGTATGTGAAACCTTACATGAAGGTTTGAGTTATTTTGCTGTTTTGACTTCGGATCCGTTCGGATCCGTAATGGGATTAATCCTCAACATGCCAAAATATAGTTTTAGTTGCTTACAATTCATAGACGCATGTCTGCTAGTGAGGCCGCCTTTTTATCATTAACAATCAATTTTTTTAACAATCGGATGTCTACAATAGGATGATCTACTGTTACTTGGCGGCGACACACTAACGTGTCGCCGCCAAGTAACAGTAGATCATCCCATTGTAGACATCCGATTGTTAAAAAAATTGATTGTTAATGATAAAAAGGCGGCCTCACTAGCAGACATGCGTCTATGAATTGTAAGCAACTAAAACTATATTTTGGCATGTTGAGGATTAATCCCATTGCGTAAATGTAAAGGGAAGGTGCAGGGATAAAGAAAAACATGAAAGTAAAGGCTGAGTGCCCACCATTCATAGAGAGAAAGATGCGTCAATAACGTTGTTTTTATGTTTTGGGTTGAAACCTTACCTTAAACATCAGCCGAGCTCGTTTTTGATTTCTAATTTGTGATACTTTGACATGCCAAGTTTGGGCTCAAAGGAAGGGGGAGCAGGGATGGTGATATTCAGACCACACAATAGGGGTAAGACTAGACCGGCGTATGTTACGCCGGTGGTACAGCTAGTTTATTGTAAAAGCCTGGACAACTAAAAACTGAACTGTAACGAAGGACAAAATAAAGAAACATTAACGTTGCCGTGGATTGCGTAAGAATAAAGGGATGCATGTTAGATGATGGTTGCGCAACAATACGAGCAGCCACGAGCTAATGGGGTTTTTGTTAATAACCCCAAAATAAAATGCTTCGCGTTCTGCTGTTTTAATAACAGCGACCTTCGGGGGTTTCTGCATGACTAAATTTGAATGAAATCTTGAAAAATTAAGGGGAAGGTGCAGGGATAAACAAAACAACTGAAGGGGATGCGTTGATTGAGTGAGCGAAGCGAACAAAATCAGCGATAGTTAGCCAGTGTGTGAAAAAATGGGAGTGAAGCTACTTAAACAGATGGTGTAACCTTATGTACATTCACACTTCTATGAAAGTTGTGTATCCACCCAAAACCAAAACTGGTAGAAAAACCCGTCAAGTTCCAAAACCGGTCGGCCTTTGAAGGTAGTGATATCATTCAACCAGGAAAAGGCTGCCAAGGTCAATCCTATTAGACAAGTTAATCGCACCCAATAATACTTTGGACATAAAAGGAAAACTTGAAGATTGCTACAGCGAGTAGCAATTTTCAAGTTACCATTTAACTTTCGAATTATTAATCGGTACAATTAACTTGGCTAATAGCATTGACCTTGGGGCCTTTCCCTGGTTGAATGATATCATTACCTTCAAAGGTCGACCGTTTTTGGAAACTTGGCGGGTTTTTCTACCAGTTTTGGGTTTGGGTGGATAAACCTTACCTTAAACATCAAACGAGCTCGTTTTTGTTTTCTAATTCGTGATACTTTGACATACCAAGTTGACCTTCTGTAATCCTTGCAAACGCATTGAATTTCGCTCGGTTCGCTGGCTCATTCAGTGCAAGTTTTTCGTTTGTAAGTTGGTTTTTCTACAGCTCTCTTTCAGCGACTTTGTCTTTTATTCGTATTACTAGCTGTAAAGCCCGTCATGAAGACGGGCAACTCTAGGAGTACAACTGCCCCGTCACAGTGACATGTGCAATTTCAATAATTCCGGTTCTTGAAGATGGGTAATTGCGCTAAGGTTGTTTCGCTCACTCAATCCATGTATCTTGTGATTCATTCCACCATCCTTCATTCATTTCCGTTACCCGGGAGCAGATGGTGTCTTTCACGTCCTGTGGCCTGGTTTCGTTTTTCCGCACTGAATCCGACTGCGCATTTTTGTGTGGCGCTTAAAGCCCTGTAACCCGGGAGCAGACAGATATTTTTTTCGTCTTTTTCACTCAAATCCGATTACGTGACTTCATGAAACCAACTACTACACCAATGATGTTTGCAGCATTATTGTTACACCATTGCTTTTGCATTGTTTCCTCTGATAATTTTTTTTTTCTGCCGGAGAAGATATTGTTGTTTTTATCATTGTTAAAGCATTGTTTAAAGCATATTTGGGTCAGCGCTGGCAAAAGGGTGGCCAACTACCATTTTATGGGTTAAGATTACAGGCTGGCAATCCAAATGGGCAACGAACATTTTATCTTTAAAACGACAGGGTGACGTCAAACCACTACATAAAATAATTCGTAATAAGGATAATTTTTCTTCTTCACGCTTGCTCAAAGTGCGCGTGAATTGTTGACCCATAGCATTGTTAGCATTTGTTTAGTCGTAAGTCTACGCCTTGCAACTGGCGTTTGCTGATTGGCATTATTGCCTAATAACAATGTTTAAAACAATGTAAAACAATAAAACTAATCGTTCAAGGCATCGTAACTCCGAAATGGCTCGACCGATTGAAATTTCTATTTCTATAAAGGGCACATCTCTGGAAGTAGCTCTTTCAAATAAGCTAAGAACCAGCTTTGTAGGACAAATGGTTTAGTCTGCAGAGACCGTCGTATAAACGTGTCCAAATAACAACAACAAGCCAAAAGTGAAACTCACGATTCCAGCTCAAGTCCAGATCTCCGAAGAGAACAGTCGGAAATTAATAAAAGTTGGTATACGTGTTCACCAAGTCCAATAAAGCTTATGTATGAAATTGGAGTGGAAAATATTAAAAGGCAGCGGAAAAATTAAGCATCGGAATTTAGGCTTCAACATCGGAGACCGACGTTAAACCTATGCGGTTGCTCGTCCCAAAATAATTATATTTTATATCAACTTCAAACTTGCTTCGAAGTGGTACACTCACCCTGCGTACTGATCACTATTTCGACAGTTCACCTAAGCAATGATGTCACACACTCCACTGCGACACTGATACGAACTATCAAGTTCTCACTATCCACCAGGTCATGTGACCAATGACTTTACCACACAGTCCACTTCGAATTTCGCACTAGTATTCCACCCAAATGCAACCTACTAGAAATTTACTTAAAATCCTATAGAGTAGTCAACTTCCCACATTTAGAACATTTTTCGAGGTAGGAGGAATCATTTCTGTTCACTGGACATCAGCTACGCCAAAGATCCCAAAGTAGCATTTTTTTATGCACTCTTCTAAAACCCCAAAAATGGTCGGAATAAGACACTTTTAGGGAGCAAAATGGTCCCCACCCTCCATCCAGACTGAGCTTTGTGTTACATTTTTCAAAAGTAGCAGATGATGTCACATGAACAGAAGTGTCGTCACAATGCCTTCATTCACTTGTTCAAGTCATGTAACAAAATAAATAGACATAAATCCCTGGAAACAAAAGGCATCTGCACTTCAGTAAACTTTAACGTTACTTCAGTAATCCATGATGTCACTGCAGTAAATTTTGACGTCGCTTTAGTAAAGCCTGGCATCACTTCTGATCACTCGATAAACCTTGACGTCACTTCCGGGTCCCACTGAAATAAACATCGAAATCACCCCAGTACATCTCGATGTCACTCGAGTAAACCTTGATGTCATTTCTGGTCACTCCAGTAAATCTTGATTTGACTCTGGTAAACTCTGACATTACTCCAATAAACCGTGACGCCACAGCGTGGCTGGTTCGGTTTGCAAAGCAGCAACTTGTGGATGTCACATCTAATCCAGAGAGAATTTTAGCCGCTTAGATAGTCGTGCAAGGCCTAAATAAGTTACAAAAGACACTTTTAGGTGTGATTAGCGAAAAGGCACTTTCAGGTGCAAAAGGCACCTTCCCAACATCATCCAGATTGATGGAAAGGGGGCTTTAGAGATGCTGGTAGCATGGTACACTTATTCGATAGCGAGTGACAGAGGGTGTGTGTGTGTGGGTTAAAATCGTGTTTTCCCTCTACTACTGATTCACTCACAATTCAGGAGTTGCAGAGAAATTGTATTTATTTCTTATTTCAGTTTAATTTGCGATACAAATACCTCTCAAAATTGCATGTAATTATAAAAAAAACATGACCAGAATTGAATAAAACCAGTAATATTTTCAACTGCCGTTTTCTCAAGCATCAGGTTTTACTAAACGATTTCTTCCGAACAATCTACACCGGAACATCCAGTAAGGTCGGTGTCTGTCTTACATTTCAGCAATTTGCCGATGCCGTCATTTGCACCTTCATCCTGCTTGAACTTGGCGTTGGAGGCAACTGGAAACAAAGACGTAACTGTGGCCCTGCAGAGACCAGTGAATGCTCCCATCTCGTGTCCTTTACGACATCCTGAGACCCAGTTTTCATTTCCTTTGCAATTTACATTTACAGCGTCTGCGGTAGGTGGTACAGCAATTTCTGCCATTACAACTTGGGCGCCTGGGTCATTCCAGTTGTTTTTAGTCAAACAGACAAACATAGTGGGTCCAGTCCAAGTCAATTGCAAATCTCCCCTCTGTGTTCCCATGGGTGGAGGTCTGAAAAATAAGGAAGAAAGCAATTATCAGTGAATTTAAGTAAGTGTTACGCCTCAAAGTTGGATATTTTATTTAAAAATCAATTTTCAGTTTGCTGGCATCTCTGCACGCCTTCAGAGACTGCAGTGATACATTTTAGCAATGGTCCCAAGTAGCTCGTCACATAGCTCGTCCAAGTCACTCATACTGCTAGCTAGAGAAACTAATTTGTCTGTAAACTGAAATTTCAATAACATATCCAGCTTGATACCAAAGCAGTGAAACTGGTAACATGGCACGCACTGATCTTAAGCAGTCAAGGAAAGAACTAGTTTGAATTTGCTTCATCATATGAGTGGGCTTTCCATCAGTGTACTTTTCAAATGTTTATTCCTATTACCAAGAATTTATAGGGTTTGGGAGGAGAATTTGTAACTCTAAAAAGTCCCTATTGAAACACGTTAGATTCGGCCCCATTAGTTCAGTCCGAGTTTTCAGAGGGCGCCATGTGTTCTATCTGGTAATTTTTGCTCATTTTTCAGCCCAAATCTTAAGTAAACTAAATTACAACTAAGCTAGGCTAAATAATACTTAAATATAAGCTAGTTTCGTTTTGTTTAGTTTAATTTTAGACTAAAAACTTAGTAGAAATTCCCACAAAAAAACACGTGGCGCCCTCTATAAACTAAGACTGAACTAATGTGAATGTATCTAAGGAGTTTCAGCAGGGGTCTCAGTCAAAAATTCTCCTCCCCAACCCTATAAATTCTTGCTATTACTGACATCAACGTGTATTTAGCCTGGGGCTCTGAAAAGCTTTGTTAACTTTGGCAGCAAAATGCTTTGATGTGAATTCTCAAAGGGTTGGAACTGACATCTAGAGCAATTTTTATCATCCCACCAATCTCACAAAAACGTATATTTGAATGAATGATTAAGACCGATTGAAAATATACACAGTTGTGGTAATGTTTTTTGATATTATATCACTCCTGTTTTTTAAAATTGTGTATTGACCACTACCGTGCAGATATGTAATAAAGTGCCACGTAAACAAGAAATTGGTTTTCACCAATTTGTACAACCTTTTGTCTATACGCCGAACCATTCTTAACTTAGTCACCTCTTTATAGGTTTTTGGGTTGGTTTTAATTTTGTTGTAATATGTGTTTACCAGTTTTTGGCTTTGTTTATTTTGCTTTGTTTTTACAGTTGGTTTATTTATCGTGAATTGGACGTGAATACAATTTCTTTGCAACGTTGTTTAGATTTATGGTGATACACTAGTGTGTATCTAGGCAAGCACGTCAGTATACACGTTCTCATTGTCCGGATTTTGGCCGTCCTATGAGAGACGATGCCGACAATACTAACAATGGTTATAACAATATTTTCGTACTTACGCGCCCTCCAATACCATCCCCGTAATGCCCCCAGGCACCAAACCATAAAAGGTACGCAGTTCGTATTGTACTGCACCCGTTCATCCAATTTCATAGCTGAAAGCCTTCCCGTTATCTCGGTATCGATTAATAATCACCCTATGGGATTTAACATGGGGATGAGCGGACTAGCTAGCTAGTAACACGTTTTCAACGTTATTGAGGGTCAAATTGGCGTCGCGCTATGGCGTCGCGCTACAATGGTTTACAACCTCGACAATTGAACTGATGTGATGTTTGTTGTGGTGTTTGTTGCCTAACTTGGCGCGACACACTAGCGTGTTTCTAGATAAATTTCGGTTGTAAGACTGAAATACACTATGGTGAGTTTTCAATCAACGTTTACATTCTGTTCAGACGAAAGGCATACCGACTAATGTTTTGAATAACAGTCCAAGTCTTTGTTTACAAAAAGTTTTGAGTAAACAAAGGGTCAAAGGGTTTAAGCGAGCGTTAACCGCAACAATAAACGGTAACAATAAATGTTTAAACAATCAAACTCCACTTATTCTCTACTTACGTGATCAAACGCCTTCCTTGATGTTAAATGAAACCGAGTTGCTTAAGAAACTGCACGCAAGAAAATTTAAGTGAATAACATTTTGCTTTAGTTTAACACACAAAGGTTAAAAGTAAAAATAGCCGGATTTTTTTAGGAACGGACCCTTACGGTGGGGATTTCCAGTTGAGGTCTAAACATGACCGGGCGTAATGTAAGCCCCGGCCTAGCTACACCTCTACCTCAGGACCAAGCTTCAGACTAACGACACTGGTGATTTCAATGCTAGTCTAAGTTGGGGACTTTCTAGTACAGTACTAATTAAACCCCCGACCTTTGGCCTAAAGTAGTACTTAGCAATCTTGGCGATTTCTATGTTGAGGTCTAGCTAGTACAGTACTCTGATTGGTTAATACCCTTCATGTGACGTCATATCACCTGCAAACAGTATCAACGCGTTTGGCTTCTCCAAGATACGTCGAGCTTCGTGTATCAAATTGTTTTCAAGCAAATTTCGGTGATTTTTTTTGTATTCGGTTTTCAGGATAGCAGGTTTCGTAAAAAAATGTAATTGTGACTGAATAATTTTTTTTAAAACATTTTCTTTTCAAATTTATCCGATTTCAGGTTAAAATTACATAAACAAGCCAGTAGCTAGCCATTGACGATTGGGGGTTGGGTTAAGGATACATTTTGGACATCTAGGCTATATAATGAATGCCGATGAACTGCTATGTGCAAGCATGGCAGTAAGGGAGAATTTTTTTCAAATGGACTGTCAAGAGCTGAAAAATAGTGAAATCTTTTGCTCAGTTTTATCCCAAACGACCTAGAGGGTATTACTGCAAAACAATTGTGCATTTTAAAGCAACAACATGCTCCAGTTTTTCCAAAATGGAAAAAAGATGGAAAAAATGGCGAAACCTTTTACTCAGTTTTGTCCAAAACAATTTCAGGTATTATTGGAGGAAAGCTTTTAAATATAATATGAATTAGAAACGTCAAAATAGCAGTTGAAAGTTGAAAAACTGCGAAAAATCGAACTGTGACTGTGATACCAGCCCTTAAAAAAAATGGCGTATATTTTATCAACAAGTCAAGCCGTTATTAGTATTTCCTGACCTTGAAAACATAGTATTAGAGCCAAAATGATTGTCCTGTCTGTTCTATAAGCAAAGATATGGCCGATATATGATTGTTCAGCCATCTTGGCAGCATCTTGATATTTAAATTTGCCCAAGGGTGTCAAAGTGGTACCCTACAGAATTTCATCAAGTATGTCTTGAAGAAACACAAAACACCATAAAACATTGGGCGGACCTTGTTTCCAGGTTTAGGTTAAAAATGCCATTAGGCAAACAGACTATACTTCTTAACAGTCGCGTGGATCGAGGAGAGCTGCAGGGAAGCCATTAGAAACGGCCAAGGGCAGCGTTTCTGTTACAAACAGAAGTGTTACAAAAGCTAAAAAAAAAAAGCATCTAAAACGTTACTTTCAAACTGACCGAAGGATGATAATGATAAACCAGTATTTATGGAAACGGGACTTGGTAGTGAAATTTTATCCGAGCTTGGCAATTCGACAACTCGAATTTGCCAACTGTATTGTACATCTTCTTGGATGGTTGGGGGTAGGGGGAAGGTTTCCCCCAATCCCCGTGGTTGCTATGGCCCCGGTACAAAATTTGTTATGTTAGTCTGTTAAAACATATCAATGTACGTGGTCACTTCGAAAACTTAAACCGATTGACATTTACGAACTGAAAATTATGTGTCCCTATTGGGAAAAGGGAAAATTATCATCTCCTACTGACCTGACGCAACCTTTAACAGAGTGACACTTGAGTTGATCTGGTGGGGAAATGTACCCCTGAAATCACACTTCATCCAGGAGAGTGAATCCAGCTAGCTGATTGGTGGATACATCATTTGAAATTCGAAGGAGTGTGTCACTGCTTGGTCGAGATTTGCATACGGTAATACAAATGGGATTTAGTGAAGTGATTGAAGCAGCATTACAGAAGATAGGGCAATTACTGTTACCGGCTATTTATTGTAATAAATAAAAGTTAAAAAGGCCGATATAAAGTTTAATGCAACGGATGCTGAATGATCCAAATTAATTAATACCTACTAGAGTTACACGGCGTAAAATTCCACTGGTAATAGCTGAATCCCATGAAGTGATTCCCACGAAGCTGATTCCCAGTGTATTATGTATCCAGGGCATTTTGTACCCTTGGACACCCCAGGACAGTAATGTCTAAATCAACAGCTAGCTTGCAGAGCTATGTCAAATTTATGCCAACTTAGCTGGCCCCAACGATATTACACAGTCCCTTTTATCCCAAGGCATCCCGGGACAGCAATGTCTGAATAATAAAAATTACCTATTGAAAACGTAAATTCAATTTTTTATAACTTCAATCGCAAACAAAGGTGACGTATATCATTAACACTTTATATGTTCTTAATTTGACTAACTCTGCACCGCCGGTGCAGTTTATAGAAGAGTATAGAAAAATCGTTTTGTTTGGTGAGATCAGTTTCCTTGCCCGAATTTCACCAGGCGGGTTCGATAGTTTCAACGTGGAATAATTTTAACGCAATATGGTGCAAGAGAGCAACCAATTTTACTCAGTTCTTGTATCCCAGGGCATCCCAGAACAGCACTGTCTGAATAAACTTATTTTTCCTTTATCTGTCTATTTTTGCGCCGCCGGTTTTGTTTGAAGAAAAGCATAACAAAGCATAGAACGGCGTTTTGTTAGGCAAAATCAGTTTCCTTGGCTGAATTTCAACAGGCAGGGTCGATAGTTTCACTGTGGGCCCCCTGCTTTTCCTACTCTTTATCAATGATCTTCCAGACCTTGCTAAATCACAATGTAGTCTCTTCGTTGACGATGACAAGTTGTTCAAGAAAACTCCTCACGCCGAAGATTGTGCCATCATCCAAGATGATTCTTAACCAGATCAGTAACTGGGCCCTGAACAATGGCATGAAGTTCAATGTTAGCAAGTGTGAAGTGCTTCATGTTGGTCCCAATAACCTCCATGCTGGCTATTTTCTTGGAACTGAGCAGCTCCCTCAAGTTCTTGAGGCCAAATCTCTTGGTGTGACGTTTACCTCAAATCTTAAGGTCACCAAGCAATGTGCTATTGCTGCTCGCTGTGCTAATATGCTGCTTGGCCACATCAAGAAGCATTTTTCCTTCTTCAGCACCACCTCCCTTAAAACACCCTACACTTCATACATCAGGCCACACCTTGAATACTGCATTCAGGTATGGAGCCCTCAACTTATTAAAGACCAACAACACCTTGAGCGCGTTCAGAGGCGTGCTACCAAACTTGTGCCAAGACTGCGTGCACTTCCATACGATGCTAGGCTCAGGGAGCTTGGCCTTACGAACCTTTACGACCGCCGCATTAGAGGTGACCTACTTCACACCTACAAAATTCTGAGTGGGATTGATCGCACCGAGGCTAACTGGTTCTTCACCTTGGCCCCCTCCGTTGGCACTCGTGGACATTGCCTCAAATTACAATGCACACGTGTGAATACCAATGTCGGGAAGCACTTCTTTTCATATCGCGTGATTGACCTGGAACCGGCTTCCTCATAATGTGATTGAAGCAAGATCTGTTAATGGCTGGAAGGCAGCCTATGACAAAATACTTTCTGCCAAGCAGTGAATTGTCTCTGCTCATCCAACCATACAAGCTTGGCTTTGGTTGTGTATTTTGTTTAAGTTTAAGTTTAAGTGTGGAACCATTTTAAACGGAATAGATTCAAGAGAGAAGCAGCTTGTACTCAGTACTTGTATCACAGGGCATCAATTTCCCTTAATTTGATTCTTTTTGCCCACCCAGTACTGTTTGAAGAGAAGCATAGAAAAGCAAAAGTAACTCATTTGAAGACGTAAATTCAATATTTCTGTAACCTTAGACCACATACGAAGGAGGTTCAAGAGAGCAGCCGCTTTTACTCAGTCCTTGTAACCCAGGGCATCAAAGGACACCAACGTCTGAATTAACTCGTTTTCCCTAAACTACTTTTTTTCACCACCAGTGCTGTTTGTAGAGAAGCATAGAAAAGCCGTTTTGTCAGATTCTTTGCCCGAATTTCATCAGGCAGGTGGATAGTTTTACTGGGGAGGGTTTTTTCTTCTTTTTTTGAGCAAAATAAAAATTACTTTTTAAAAACATAAATTCAATAACCTTAGAAAACATACGAAGGTAATTTAAGCTACACCTGCATATTGTTAGCTATACCGTAAGTTACCCCAGCCTAGTGTTAACTATACCTACTACCGGTCTTAAAATGTCACTGTCACCGATTGAAAAGCGAATGAAAATACCACAGCGCCATTAAGCGGCAGTGATATTGTTAACGTTTACAGCTTGCTCCCAGGGGCACGAGGAAGTACCAAATTTTCACACAATAATTAAGGAGGTTGTGGCTTGTTTGTTTCATTAAAAGAAATGCCGTTGTGCATTCCTTCTCTTGATGTAAGCAAGTGCTAGGTAGTACTAGTTAGCACTAGATGTTGCCATATTCTGCCTACATTCTGCCACTTTAAACTAATAACCCATTTTTGCTGCTTGGACGGGATTTGAACTCATAACCTTCAGACAGATTGGGGGAGATTTTATTAGTTGGGCTCACTGCAGTTATACTGTCTACAGAATAAAATTAATTTGCAGAACATTAGCAAACTAATCCTCAGAATCGTTCACTGGCATGATTGTCAGCCACCAGCCAATCAAACCACCTTAACGCCAATTAAATGAGCACACGATATTTTATCAGATTAAACTATCAATCTCGTTGCTCCACATGTATTTACAATTGACTCGTCTTTGTCCTGGCTTTTGCCGCATATCAAAAGTATGAAAGAACTGCATTTGGTAGGCCTAAACCAATTTTTATACAAATATGACGTGCCTGATAGTCAAGTGACGCATTATTCGACTTCTTGGCGATCCATGCTTAACCTTCGGCTGCCATGGTGACAGAAGATCAGCGGCAGCATTAGCTTTCCGCTGAAGCGCATTAGGGCACGTTTACGCAATGACTCGCCTTTGCATTCTCGCAGCTAGAATTTAATTGCGATGGCAGATTTGTCGTTGTCATGGTAACAACGCTACATGGATTGGCTAAATCCGACATGTTTGAGTATATGCATCAAAGACATAAAACATCGTCTTATGATCTGTGACAATAGGGTAAAGAATTCCTCCTGACGTAACGATTTTCCCAGTGGCTTTTGAACTCAAATATTAACTGTTTTCGTTGTGAGCCAGCAGAGCAAAAACCGCCGTCATGTTGGAATTTCAGATAATTTCTAGCTTCTAGTTGCGAGAAGGTGAAGGCGAGTCATTGCGTAAATACGTCCTTAAGGCGCATTTATGGAACAACTCGCCTTTGCATTCTCGCTGCTAGAGGCTAGAAATCTTCTGACATTCTAACATGGCTCCTGTTTTAGCTTTGACAGCTCGCAACGAAAATAGTCAATATGTGAGTTCAAAAGCCACTGGGAAAATCGTTACGTCAAGAGGAATTCTTTATCTTATTGTCACAGATCATAAGACTGCAAGCATTTACTCAAACACTATCTCATTTTGCTAATCCAGGTAGCGTTGTTACTATGGCAACTATACATCTACCATCACGATTAATTCTAGCTGCGAGAAGGCAAAGGCGAGTCGTTGCGTAAACACGCCCTAACGTTGCTCTTCTTATGCCTATCACGACTAATATGCAAAGCGTGATAGTCGAAGCAACGCCAGTACGTAAAATTGAATTACCCAGAATTGGTAGAAAATAAATTAATAATAGTTGTCGTAAAACTTAGTATTGTTATGAATCATACTTTAGATGTAAGAAACAAAATTCTCAATAAAGATAAAACATGTATTTTACTTTGGTTTAAGCTCCCTGGCGGAGTTTAATGTTCATACAACAATTGGTTGCTTTTCGACGAGTTACTTTCGGTACGTTTGTAAAAGATCGTTGGGGAAACAAAACTAATTTATTCATGAAGGAGGCGGTAGAAATACCAATCCTATAAATACTAAAGGGACCAATGAGTGTATCTGGCACCAATTTGTATACTTTCATCATTTTGTGTACTAAAGGGACCAGTGAGTGTATCTGACACCAATTTGTATACTTTCATCATTTCGTGTATTCAGAAATTGTAAATTCAAGCGAGAAGCCTCTGCTGTATTACGCAAGTTGACGTTTGTATTTTAAAGTTTGTTTGAAGGAGATGGTATATTCTCATTTAAAATACAACTCGAGCACAGGTTAAGTATCGATAAATTTTCCCAAACACTCGTTATATTACCAAGCTGATAAAATCACCTTACGCAAGTAGTCGGTATTTTCCAGTTTCGGAATGCAACTCGCAATTGAGAAATTATATCGATAAAAAAAGACGCTCTCCTCATATTACTACTGATAAAAATGAAGTTTATTAAAAATAACTGATGGGGCAGGGGGAAGCAAGAAAGTGGTTTGTACTGAGGTTTCAAATAAGTATAGCCTCTATTTACTTATTGCAATCCAGTGATGTTGTACGACTTACCTTGCAACTGAGGAGATTTTAAGTATAAACTTGGCGTTGCTGAATCGAGCTTTTTAACTCGTGTATTAATCTCATATCGAATGGTCTAGTTTAAAAGACAATTTTCATTATTTGCTGTTTTAACATTCTTTATCGGGGAAATCCCTTTTTTCTAATGGCTATATTATTTATGTGTTGAAATGAAAACAAGGAAAATAAAAGAAAACAGAAAATAAATAACAAGGCTAAAATTCAAGGACATATGACATAATCATACTAAAACCTCACAGGGGGTAAAGGGGCCCACCAAGTGTTGGCCATAAAAAAAAGTAGTAATAACAGAGCCCAAATGGCTGCCACCAAGTTTGTAGTCCTTACGGAGATCACTCATGCTTAATCGATAACCATTAAGGTGTCAGCTGAGACTGAGTGAGTGATCTGGGATGGTACGAGAAATTCGGTGGCAGCTGGTTGGGCTCTGATAGCACTGCTTTTTATGGTGAAAACTAGGCGTAACGTGTTCAAGTGACATCACTTCCTCTTTTGGAAGTCTCTCTTGAGGTTGCCGAGTTCTGATTCTAGATCTGGAAGGTGATGATGGCTGAGCAACCAACAAATAGCATACAAAACATCAAGCGTTGAGCCAAACTATCTCAAGAATCTAATGGAGATTGCTATTTTAAGACTTGGTGGCAACCCCTTAGTCTGGGTGCTTGCCAGTTCCTGGGACTAAAGTGTACAACAAGTGGTTTAGCTTGTTGTGGAAACTATGTTAGTTATAAAGTGTTACTATTTGGTGTACATATTGGGGGACATTTACCCCCTCCCGGAAGTCTGCTGAAATGACGTAACTGTGAAGTTCCAAATCTTGCTAAACTTCAATTAGTATATTTTGCTAACGTAATTTGTGGACAGAAATAAGCTTGATGAAAACCTATAATATATGTCCACTGCTTAATAAATTACCTTCTGCAACTAGATCCTGAATTATTTAAGTTTTATGCTGCTGTGCAAATATAGAACTTTGTTTATTTTTCTTAACTGTGCTTATGTTGGGAATCCCCATTGGACCCCCTCCTCCTAAATTTGATGTAATGAAAAGATAGAGAAACAGCGGTCTCCATTTGCGGTTTGCTGCTTTGTTATAAACATTGTTAAGAGATGTGTTTTCAGCAAGGTTATGTCCTTGTCTGAAGGATATTTAATTGTTTTGTATTACATTACCATAGTGCATGTTTAAATCTAATGTTTCTTAGGTTGATGAAGAAATTTTACTGGTTGATTCCAGTAAAATGAAGAACTGTTAGAGACTAATATGTAGAGACTAATCAAGCAAGGGGTCATTTTACTTATAAGGTGTTACAATTTAATCTACATCTCGTGAGACATGTACCCCCTCCCGGAAGTCGGGTGAGCACATGTAACTGTGAAGTTTAAAATCTTGCTAAAATTAGTTTATTTTGCTAACGTAATTTCTGAATAAAAACGAAATTAGTAAAAACTTATAATACGTTTCTACTGCACAATGAATTGCCTTCTGCAGCTAGATTCTCAACTGTTTAAGTTTCACACTGCTGCATAAATATCGAACTACTTCTGCAGCTAGATTCTCAATTATTTAAGATTAACACTGCTGGGTAAATATTGAACTACTTCTGCAGGTAGATTTTCAATTATTTAAGATTAACACTGCTGGGTAAATATTGAACTACTTCTGCA
>JAHWFP010087906.1:858-21043 GCA_023313725.1 Lithobius niger | reverse complement strand
ATTATTTAAGATTAACACTGCTGGGTAAATATTGAACTACTTCTGCAACTAGATTCTCAATTATTTACGTTTAATGCTTCTGGGTAAATATTGAACTACTTCTGCAGGTAGATTTTCAATTATTTAAGTTTAACACTGCTGGGTAAATATTGAACTAATTCTGCAGCTAGATTCTCAATTATTTAAGTTTAACACTGCTGGGTAAATATTGAACTAATTCTGCAGCTAGATTCTCAATTATTTAAGTTTAACGCTGCTGGGTAAATATTGAACTGCTTCTGCAGCTAGATTCTCAATTATTTAAGTTTAACGCTGCTGTACAAATATAGAACTTTGTTTATTTTCCTTAACTATGTTTATGTTGGGAATCCCCATTGGTCCCCCTTCTCCTAAATTTGGTCTAATATAAAGATAGAGAAACAGCGGTCTCCATTTGCAGTTTGCTGCTTTGTTATAAACAATGTTAAGAAATGTGTTTTTAGCAAGGTTATGTCCTTGTCTGAAGGATGTTTTTTTGAACTACATTATCATTAATGCACGTTTAAATCTGATGTATCTTTGGTCGATTAATGTAAACAATGACTGGTAAAATTTAGGTGCACTTGGATTTATGGTTTTAAAGCAGTGGTCTTTGTTTTGGGTTAATTTAACTTTAGACAAATGTTCTCAGTGGTCTCTGTAAACAGTGTATAGATTATTAACGATTTGCTGAAGGTTTAACCTAAAACCCCCCACACTTCTCAATATCTCAGTTGCAACGCTATTTAAATTCAAGCAATGGGCATCACCGTGATTACAAAGATCTGTTTAGGAATATGTTTATATCTTCGAAAGGTTTTAGATTTTATTAGCGCTTCCTATGTTATAAAACGTAAAGGTTTGCACCAAGTTTGTAAGTTCCAAAACGTGATCGAGAAATAAATATCATTTAGCATTGCAGAGATATAAGCTTTAAGTTGACAGTTGGTGGTCGGAGATTTCTTAGAAGCCAAGTTACACAATCACTTCCACGCGACGAGTGAAGAAGTAAAGAAGCGGACCTCTAGGAGAGTGCCACTGACAAGATGTAGAGCGTCATGTGACGTTAGGAACAGAAAGGTCAGTATTTTGCCCAACTTTGCCTAACCAAGTGAGCATGCGTAATTTGTGTCACCGTGGCTGCGCTAAGGCATACCGGAACTTACTTGCGCATGAAAATAGCCATCTCGAGCGTTTCTCTTCATCTCGCTCTTATTACATGGACAGCGGGACGCTATGCCCATCTAGCAAGGCACTGATCTATATATTGCTTTGGTGACCAGCCAACTGTAGGGGGTAGCCAAACGAAAGTCGCGAGTGTATGGGTGTTCAATGAAGTAGCGTTAGATATGTAGAGTCTAATAAAGCAATTAAGTGGTTATTTTACTTACAAAGTGTTATGATTTAATCTACACATCACGGGACATCTGCCCTCTCCCGGAAGTTGGGTGACCTGATGGAATTGTGAAGTTTCAAATCTTGCTAAAATCAGTTTATTTTGCTAACGTAATTTCTGAATAAAAATGAAGTTAGTGAAAACTTATAATACGTTTCTACTGCATAATGAATTGACTTCTGCAGCTATATTCTCAATTATTTAAGTTTAACACTATTGCGTAAATATTGATCTATCCCAAAACAAAACTTGTTAAGGATTCCCGCCAAGCTTTACGACCATGTGAAGTCGTGATATCATATGTCAAGCTCTTTCACCAAGATAATCCTAC
The DNA here is from genome assembly GCA_023313725.1 of Lithobius niger. Lineage (NCBI taxonomy): Eukaryota > Metazoa > Arthropoda > Chilopoda > Lithobiomorpha > Lithobiidae > Lithobius > Lithobius niger. Next base: position 19,298 of record JAHWFP010087906.1, on the reverse strand, counting down.
CGAGTAATAGTTCGATGGATAAATGAAATATTTGAAAATTGCTTACTGCGCAATTTTCATTTATTTCATTCAACATTCGAAGTGTTCGTCGATGGGATTAGCTTGGCGAAAGAGCTTGGCGTTTGATATCACGACTTCACATGGCCGAAAAGCTTGGCGACATTCTTAACAAGTTTTGTTTTGGGATGGATATCAGATCATTTTTGATCAAATTGATGAATCCATTTTTTTTTTTTTTACCATTTATGAGATGACCAATCTAGTTTTCTGGTCCATTTTTTTTTGTGGGCTTTCGTTACATTTTGGGGACAGCAGTCACCTTTTTTCAATGTAATTAGTATTTCTTATTAGTACTGCAGACGCACGGATTTATTTAATGTTCAGTTTGGCATTGTTGCATAATAACAATATTGAAAACAATGTAAAATAATCAATTTGGTCGTTTAGAGGTCCCTAGCGCCTGAATCACTTGACCAATTAGACGAGGCCATATGAAAAGGGCACATCTCCAGAGCAACACCTGTAAAATGAGCTAAGAACCACCTTTATTTACTGCATGGAAGAATTTATTTTCGTGATACAAAAAAAGCGTTAGTAGTAAGTAGTAATTAGGCAAATACCAACGTTACTCACATCGTTTTTTCAACAAGAAAGCGTTAAGCTGTGTCACTAACAGTGGCTTTTATGGTGTAAGGCGACCAAAGTCTCCCGATTAAGCAAGTTAAAGCCTATTCTGTCGCATTGTTATTTATCCTCAGATATCTGAAAACAGCCAAACTACCTTAGCTGTAAAGACACAACGTGTCTAGTGGTCGCCATCCTCATATATATTTTATCTGGATAGGTGTTATCGTTTATCATCTTGGTGGGCGAAGAACTGCTCGAACTGCTTCTGCAGCTAGAGTCTCAATTATATAAGTTTAACATTGATGCGTCAATATTGAACTGTTTCTTCAGCTAGATTCTCAATTATTTAAGTTTAACGGTGCAGCATAAATATTGAACAGTGTTTCTTTTCGTTGTCCTCCAAGCCTCTCCTTCAGATGAATAAATGCAAGAAAGTTTACAACTGCATCGCCGATTCTTCAACCTCGTAAGGTAGCTATTTAACACGGATGGTAACTGGTGGCACTGGCAGCAACCCGTGCGATACTGCCCCTGGACAGCGGAAAGCTATGCATATTTAGCAAGGCACTGGTTTGAACTGCTGCCTAGCCAAATTGTGGAGTGTCCCTGGAGTCACGTTTTGGGGTGCTCCACAACAAGAATAATAAGGAAAATTGGAAATAAGCCATCAGCGATGATTTCACTGATGGCTTATTTCCAATTTTCCTTAATATTATTTACAGTGATTTGTTTCTACTTATTCTAATTATGTCTACTTCACCTCCGCAACAAGAATGACAGACGAATATGGCTTAGTGGTTCTGAAAGGTGCGTTCGTGCACATGCAAACAACCCTAACTTATTTGATGTCAACTTACAAATTTACTTCGCAGTTTTTACAGTCGATGAACAGTTTTGAGAATCCACTCGTCAAGTTGTAGTACATCTTCTCTTTGCCATCTTCCTTCTTGCTGGAAATCAGGGCGTAATCCCCGATGGTTTTCAGAGTACTCAAGAATGACACTGTGCAATATTCACACGGTTTACACTGATCTAATATGTATGGCTCTCCACTGTAAAATAAAACACAAGATTACGAGACTCATCCATCCAATATTACCAGAGATCCCACCATCAATGCCGTAAATGAGAGGGTGAGGGGAGGTAGGTGCAAAGCCTAGGATGCAAGGGGCCCCATATTTATGACGTAAGATATTCTGGAAAAGTCTGATTGTGCTATTGCGGTATCATCTACCCCCAATTCCCCAAAAATGGCTACGAAGAGCCCCCTCCCCCCCCCTTTATTTGTTGGAAATTCACCTCACAGCTTTTTCAAACAATTATTAGTTGCCGCATATCCCGTAACCTTTTTTCCAGATGCCACATATCCCTGCTTGGCATCTGAATGAAAGAAGGCAGGTATGGGGTGAAGGGGAAAAATGGGGGAAAAAAGAAAAAAGAATGGGAATAAAAACGAATTATAGGTAACACGACAGTAATTTGTAGGTGAAGGAGACTAGAGATCTGGGCACACAAAGAAGGAATAGTTGTTTGTATCTTTAATATTACATTAAGTATTGCTTCTCATTCCTCACTTTACGCCTTGCTTTCCAAAATTTTGAGGCTTTAAGCCAAGTACTTATCTTCTGTGATTATTAACTTTGCTTTTACGGCACTGACTGTTAATATGGCAACAAGGTTTCTTCTACCATTCTCAAACTGCGATTAATCTGGGCAAGGACGATGATTTTCTGGAGGTTTTGACGAATTATTAAGGAATTATTTCTTGCTGGGTGACGTTTCGGCTTGCATCAAGGTTTTTATTTAATTTCTTAGGTAGTTTTAGCGGATAAAATAACAGGTAATTTAGGAACTTCAACCTAGTCTTATGAGCTCGCAGGTCGTCTCAGAAAGTGGCTATTCTGATTGGCTGATTGGATGTAATCAGACAGCTGGAGAATACGGCAACAAGACTGACTATAGTGTACGCCCTAGGACTAACATAATTGTAAGATAGTTTGTAAGTTAGTCGTTCCCCTAGATTCATAAATTCCAGCTGCTCTCCTTTTGTGCCTAATATGTTGTTCCATGCTCTCCCACTGCCCTTTTCATAACAGGCGTCGCTACTCAGGATGACTTTTGGTGGGTGGCTATCACCATCCATCCCCCACCCAATAAGTCGTCAATGCAAAAATTTGAAGTGGGTGCGTGTAAAAAAACCACTTCAATGACTAAGAATTCCTTTTCACACCAAAGAATGTACAGAATTCGGTAGTGAGCACCCACCAAACCAAGTCATGAGATTTAAGGTAGCAGTCAAAGCGATTGTTAAAAAAAGGCCACAGTTTTAGCAGAAGTGAAGGTCGGCAGAACTTAGTTCCATGGAAGGATGATACGTTTAGTGAAAAAACAATTGCGGGCATTGCTAAAGGAAGTGGTACCAAGAAGTTATGGATTTGGCAAGTAGGAATATAATCCCCACAGAGAAAATGTTTTTCGACAGAGGTCAAACTGAAGCAATAAAGGTGCTTAGGGTAGGAAAATTTATTTAGAAATTTATACCAATTCGTTAGGCAATGCTGGCAGGATTCAAGATGGGAAAAGAAAGTGCTGTATCACGGGCGTGAAGTTTAAGAACAGCATTGGAAGGTCTTGTAAATGAGTGAGAAAAGATGATCATTTCGCCTGTGCGAAGCATTCGGGAATAGAGCTTTTTGAAAATTTGAGAGACAATGCGATAAGTATGAGTGGCTAAATAAATAAGCACAAATCGCTATTTGGTTTTTTTCCTTAGTATGAGTGGAATTTCAGAGTAGGGTAAATGAGAACGCCAAGGTCCCAATGAGTAGGTTTTAACTGGAGCATATTACCATTGACTGTGTAAGAGTAAGTGGGTCATGGTACCCAAAATAAATCATAACTTTTGTTGGAGTTGACTTCAAGGGAGTTAAGGAAGGACCATGTAGCGATAGTCAATATCATTCTGTAAAGTAGGACTAAGAAAAGGGGGTGAAAGTAGTTTGAGATCATTAGCCTAGCTGCGATTGAGGCAATTAGTCACTGAAGGTAAGGGTTGAAAAGAAGTGAGCCAAGCAGTGAACCTTGAGGGATGCCACATGTAACTGAGATCCATCCACTAGTATATTCCCTCAGTAAGACATGTTTGCAGAGTCCAAAGTTATAAACTAATCCACGCAATAAGGGATCTAGGGAAAGAGAAGCCAGTAAGTTTTTGAATGAGGTTGTGGTGGTAAGAGACAGAACCTAAATCCTTGCTAAAATATAATTGCACAATGTCACAAAGGATTCTGACATCCAAGAATGAGGTAAGTTGCTGCAGGTATCAAGCAAGTTAGTTTTGCAAGAGTGACTAGGGAGGAAACCATGTTGGGTTGCGACATTAATTTTAAGTTTATGGCAAATGTTCAGCAGAGCATCATAGATAAAATGCTCAAGAAGATTACAGGTAATGTTTAGTCGACTGATAGATCTATAATTCTGGATGCCATGGAAAGAACCACCCTTGTGCACTGGAATAATGGTTGTGTCTTTCCAACAACAAGTGAAAACACAGGACGAAATGGAAATTTCAAAGATAATAAAACAGGGGGCTGCACAGGTAACAGGAGATATACCATTGGGATCTCAAGAAGTATCATCTTTTAACGAAGGAGGGCATGCTCGACATAATTAGAGTAGAAATGCACCTACCTGGAGAAGCAGTATGGAGGGAGTACCTTATTTGGAAGATTAAGATTTCATTTCCTCCTGGTATATGTAAAATCAATTGGCTTTAAAGTATAGGAGAAAAAATTGCTTAGTTCAGTAATGATTTCAGAGTCCTTAAGAAGAACAAATGAGTTTGGTTTCTTAGGCAATGAGCCGGAGTGATCTTTTGTTTCTGTTTATGTAAGTAAAAAGGGCCTTGTGCTGAGATTAGGTTTTGACAATAAGTGACTGTTCATAAGACTGGCGGGCTGTGCATACGCCCTGTACTGCCTCACTGTGAGCTTCTTTATAAAAGGCTTGGTTGGTTGAAATTGAGATATAATGCAAACGTTTGTAGTCTCTCTTTTTTTTGCTTCATAACAGATCGAATCGCTAAGTTAAGGCAGGGAGGGTTGTTGTTCTTAGATTGTTTCATCTGACGAATAAAATTGGTAATGGCAGAGAGAAGGAACTCTTATCCACGTTTCATTAGTTCAGTCTATAGATGAGATCATGCTATTAAGGAAGATTGTAATCAGTTTTCCTGTGGTTTGGCCAACAACATTTTTATTGGAGTGAAGCTCCGTTATGAATACACTCCAATGGGATCTTTGTAATCACATCACGCAATAAACACTGTATCAATTAAAACCAGATTTTGTACATTGATACCGGTACACCTGGAGATGGTTTGTAAAAAAAAAATCAAGAATAGGACATGTCGTTGAGGAATAATGAAGGTGACAAAATGGGTCAAAAAATGAGCCAAAAGTCAAAAGTCAAGATGCAAAACAACATCAAGGTCATTGTATGTTCATGACGTCATAGTTTGTTCATGCAAAGTTTATTTTGGTAAGTCAAAGTTTCTTTCTTTCTGATTAGTTTTCCCGATCAAACTATGACGTCATGACAAGGTTTTCAGATAGATTGTTAAGAAACCAAATTGAAGATATTTTCACTTCTTTGTTGACCAATATTGACGTTTGAATACACCATTTTGAAGCTTTCCAATGGTCTTAACCCAAGCAAGTACAAGGCAAAATGTTACTTATACTAAAGGTTTTGTGTTTTAAAATGATTTTAGTATATCCAATATTATTTTAAATCAATATGTTTTTAATAAGTGTGGGCATTTCACCCTATGCTGCATCAATAGCGTTGTTTTCATGACACTGTCTAGCTAAGTACCTAGTTACCTTAGTGACCTTAGTGATATCACTACTTTCAAAGGCCGTTCCTTTTCGGAAACTTGGTGGCTTCCTTATGCTAGTTTTAGTTTTGGTGGATTACTACTACGTCACATGCTCATTTTACAGAATGTTTCAACATTCCGAATTTGAAAATAAATGTTTGGAAGTGGAAAGGGGGATCCCAGCCAAACAGCAAAGAAAGCGGAGCCGTTTCATTACTCCGACAGGGGAAATGATGGTTTGTTGGTTTGAATTGATTCATCACGTAATAACGACCACATCAATTAAATCTTGATAGTGGTACACCCAGAGGTGGTTTGTAAAAAAAAAATAGGACCTCTTGTTGAGGAACAACGCCATCCGGCGCTACGTAATCAAATGGACAAAGGAACAAAACGCGAAGAGCAAAGATGAGCCACAATGCTGTCTCTAATGCAGTTGCAATGCGCTTTCAAACACCTGCCTATGTCTGGTGTATCGTTCGTTCGTTCGTTTGTTTGTTGGTTTGTTGATTTGTTAGTTGGTTTGTTAGTTTGTTTGTTCGTTTGTTAGTTTGTTTGTTGGTATGTTCATTTGTTTGTTTATTTTTTGGTTGGTTGATTTATTTGTGTGTTGGTTTGTTTGTTTGCTGATTTGTTTGTGTGTTGGTTGGTTAGTTTGTTGGTTTGTTTGTTGGTTTGTTGATTTGTTAGTTTGTTTGTGAGGTTGTTGGTTTGTTGGTTTGTTTGTTGGTTTGTTTGTTTGTTGATTTGTTTTTGGTTTTTTTTATTTGTTTGTGTGTTGGTTGGTCGGCTAGAGCTCCGTCATCAATCAATCATTCGTTGGTTGGTTGGTTTGTTGATTTGTTTGTTGGTTTGATGAATGGTTTGTTCGCTTCACTCTACTTAGTCGACAGTGTAAATGATGACTCCCTAGTTAGATGGATTAATGCACTGTTCTTCATTAATAGCTGGTAATGAGCGGTTCACCTGTAACTCTTAATGTTTTATCCCAGCTGGCCTTAGTTGTGGATAACCTTAACTCTGGTTCTTCACGTAGGTTTTAAATGCGTTCGCGATCTCCGTTGTGAGTTCGATGTCTTTAGAAATATTAACTCTTATGTATTACAACATTTGTATTTTAAGGCATTTACTGTAGTTGCTGAATGATTATGTATGTTTTCAGGAAGCGGAACTATATGTATTGGAACCATGCATTACAGTTATCTCACCTGTAGCAAGTGAGATTTCCGTTTTGCTTGTTCTAGTTCAAATTGCTGTATCTCTTAAATCATCCGAGATGTTCTGTTTCGAGCTTTGACATTGTTCTCTTGTACGCCAAGAACTTGTTGATACCTCGATTCGGTAAATATTAAATAGTGAATGTCAGCGCACATCACTATTTAGATAGTATTGTTAAGCCCACAGACGAAAAACAGGAAACGGATCCTGGAGACCGTTTTTCAGTCAATGAGTGCGTCGCTCTCGCTTGTACGTTCAGTCAATGAGTGCGTCGCTCTCGCTCGTACGTTCAGCCAATCAGGTGCGTCGCTGAGAAAGCACAAGTTTCGTCTCTCGAAAGTGTAAACGGAAGTTTGGTAAGCTTTAGATGATACAGTATTTGCCGACCTCCTACAGGTCCGCGGGTTGACTTAGTATTGTATAACTGAATAGCATACTGTTGTTGCCGGACGCTATGGAGGATTTTGCATTCGTGGCCAAGCACGATTAGAGTGGTCAACAATCTTCGAATGTAATTTCGCGTAGGCAAGTGGCAGTTGGCCAGGGGTCGTATGGATTAATTTATATCGATTTAGCCTATCGAGGAGAACTTGACCACTTCTTGGAGACTCGAGATGGTGACAATATCGCTCGGTTTGCAATCCGTAAAATGCTGTTAATAATTTCAAGCCGAAATTATGCATTGGACTTGTAAATCTAATTTCGTCTTCAACTAAAATATTGAGTACGTACCAACACGTTCACAGTAAGATAACCTGGACTGTTTTTACTTCATGGCCGATATCATTTGGCTGAGTCAAATTGATGCTGATTGTTTGTAGAAGAAAAATAACTGCAAATAAATACCACTAATGATCTACTACAAAAGTGAGTCTTCATTTCGTCTTAAGCTAGAGATTCGACCCGGGCGGACTCTGGGATTAGAGTCTGGTGGCAGCTAATCAACAGAAGTACAGCCACCAGCCAGTTGTATGTTGCCAAGGGGACTATGGGCAGCAGTGACTGCTTTATATCGTTTTTTGTAATGCTTGCCTCAAGTTACCCAAGAATTTCATGAATCCTGCGGAATCTTTGTAAGTGCTAAAAATGAAAGTCATGGCATGGATTGTCTGTCGGTAGAGCTTTATCAACATTTTTGGGATAAAATTGGATCATACTTGTTTCACGACTATCGCTCCTGTTTGGGGGGCAGGGTTCCTATTAAAACCTCAACGAGATTGTATCACTACTTCCTGCAAATATCAGGGCAGGATCAGAATGACTGGGCTGGCTGGTGACCCATAACAAGGCTACCTGGAACAAGGCTACGTTAGAAATTCGACGCGTTGTCCCGTTAGCCACCGATTCTGCCACCAGTCGCGCTACTTACACCCCAAAAATAAACTGCTCTAGCATGCGGACTGAACTGTAAAAGGTACGTGTGACACGTGATAGGCGGATTTTAAACTTAAAACACTGCATTGACACCAAATTATTAAAATTTAACAACATTGGCTTCATGCTACGTACCTTTTTTTTCACTCGACGACAAAACAAAGCCTCCGAAGGTTTAATTTCATGAATTTCAAGCAGAAGAGCAACCAAGGTACGTGTGTATTGTACTGTATGATACGCTACGGCGTTTTCAATTCTCATTAAAAATGTGTTAAACGATCCTTTGACGTAGCAGTAAATCAACCGAAGACTTCACGAATAGTCACCGTTACCGTAAAATAATGTTCGTTTAGCACTGCAACACTGGTAAATCTAATAATGAGAAGATATCACGTTTTTGTGCATATAGCATACACTAATCCGTGCTACGATTGGGGTTTTTCGTTCTTCGTGCTTTCAGTTTTAGCGCAACGCTTGGACCTAGCATGCTACGTGAAACCGAACGTTACGTCTTTTAAATATAGGTAGTCTTGCCCGTAACATTGCTCAACATTACTCAACACGGTTGGTGACCCCATAACATTGCTCAACATTGCTCAACATGGCTGGTGACCCCATAACATTGCTCAACATTGCTCAACATGGCTGGTGGCCCCATAATATTGCTCAACATTGCTCAACATGGCTGGTGACCACATAACATTGCTCAACATGACTGGTGACCCCATAACATTGCTCTCGCACAAAATCTTATTCCAGATCTTGGCTAATATGCTAAAGCGAGTCTTGCAACTTTTCATAGGTGTAGAAAAAATATGTGCATGGAAGAATGCAAGATTCACGATAGCTTGTTGCAGTGAATGAGTTACTGAATCTCTCGGGATCTGTACTAAGCCCCAATTCATTTGGATGAAAAGAGTGCTCCTGGCTTAGTTAACCATGGTGTCCTTTTTTTCGGTGGTTATACTTATTGGCGTTGGACACTTGATTTCTTCAGTTGGTGCAGCTTTGTTACCACATCATTCAAAGCACTTTGCAGATTATTGGTTGTTTTACTAGTTCTTTTCCAGTGGACGTTGCGGCAGGGTTGCCCACTATCTTCTCTGTTATGTATAGTCTACAATAGAAACATTAGCTTGTGCAGTGAAGTTGTCATCAAATATTTCTGTTGTGCATCTGCCTGTGATTTTACAATCAGTTAAAATTAGCTTGTATTGAGATGATATAATTATCTTTGTATGTGACTGATGGTCAGTTGCATCGGTCTACAGCAACTCTCTTCAGAGAGTTGGTGACTGCAACTGGAGGTATTTTAAATTGTAGGAATTCATGTGACCTTTTGATACGATCGGGGCTGGATCTTGATTTGGATGTGTTTCCTATTTCGTGGAGTGTTGCGGACTTTACGGCTTTAGAAGTATGATTTATGGAATAACGAGCTTTAGTGGAACAAAGCTGGCCACCTTTGCTGGGTAAATTGGAGGTGCAGTTGCGAGGTTGATCGTGTTGTTCTTTTTTTTTTTTTTAACAAAATCGAAAATCGTACAGATATTTGTTTTCCCAAAGCTGACTTACGTTGCTGTCAATACTCCAGAAAATTAATAATTTCTTTAAGTTTTTTTGGTTCACTATGAGTTCATCAGTTGCAGGATTATGCATTCACCAGTTCGTATGGGTGCATGTAAAGTTCGTGTTTTGCAAGACTATTGCCAATTTTTTTGGTTTTAAGGTTTTTTTTTTTTATAATTTGGGTTTTGCAGCCAAAGTCAGTTATGGTTTGATGTCGTATGGCCTTATTTTATTTGGATATTGTATTTTTGTAAAGATGAGAATCAACTTTTGCCAGCAACTCGCTTCTCCAGGCAGCTGTGCCAACACCTTTTTTTCTGCAGTATTGAGATATTCTTGTTGAGTCTTGGCCCTGCGTCCCCAGTATGACCGTGCTCATGAGTTTCAGGTTTGTCATTTTTATACCAACTGTCGGTCAGTGTATAATATGTTCTTGGTACTTGGTTCTCTGCATTTTCACGGCTGTTCAATTTGGTCCAGGCTTGCTCTCATTTATTTGGATCCAAAATCGAAGATGTTGGTTATCGTTGTGCCCCTAATGCAATGCCATGCAATGGAATGCATTCATGTTCCTGAGTCTCGTCAGTGTCGTTCATGGGAAGATTTGGATCAACTGGTTTTAGTAGCCCATTTGAAGCTGAGGTATAGAATCAAATTACTCAGAATTTTCACATCTGGCAATTATTTGTTTAAGTTTTAAGTTTTTCCATCTGCTTCCACTAGGGGCTGATCTGAAAAATTTGCAGTCTTGGTGGTGGTGGAGGAGAGTAACCGATTTTTATGACGTATGGTGTGACGGGTGTAATGTCCTTCTAGTCTAAACAGAATAAGCTTTGCAGTGCGATTCCGGAAGTGTCGCTATTGTATCAACATTCATTGAGAGCGAGGTGATTTGTTTAGATTTCTTGGTCAAGTGTAAATCTGTGGAATTGGGGAATTTTTCTTGGTGACCCCCTCCAACGTGCATTTTTACTCTGAACTTGTAGAAAGGATTTTGTAATTTGTAATTTCAGATTTGTACTTTAGTAGAATTAGTAATCAAGTTGTATGTATTGTGTATTGTAATTTTGGTCAATAAACGTCTTCCTCACAGGGCCACATTTTATTGGTCAGATTTGGAGCATTCTTCATACGTATCGTGTTAAAACATAAAACAAACAACAAAAAACTGGTCCCTAAACTTAGTTGGTCCTGTGGCGATCGCTCTTAGCCACCTGGACATGGCCACCCTTGCTTTTCAACCCTGGACAAAACTCATAACAGGTTGCCAGGGACAATTGCTGTCCTCAATTTTGATTACATTCATTTCAAGCATGGCGTTACTAAACAGCCGACCAGTCCTTCAGATTATGCAATTAGTTTGTACAATACGGCTGCTAAAAGCATCGATTCACAGCTGAATCTGCTGTTGCCAATGGCTACCAGTCAAGGGCGTTAGTTATGCCCAAAACAGAACAAAAAGGAAAATTATACAATGGACTTTAAAAAGAGAGAGTGACAACTTAAAAAAGGCATTTTAAGTAATTTCTAACTCTAATAAAAACTTGTAACACAAAACTACATAAAATTAAATTTTTGTTTTTAAAAGTCGCCTCTGGTTGGCAATAGATACCCCAATGCGTCGCTCCGTGGCAGCCATTTTTGTTTGCTTCTCAAAAGAAGGTAATAGGTCTGACCACATAATTTAGTGGCTAAGTTTAAAATCACAAATCTAAACTTTTACAAGTAATAATTCTTACCGTTTTAGCCTTGTGCCAAGGTCTCTGAAACAGGATCCGACAGTATCCTGGCAGCTTCTTGACCTTCTGAATTCTTTGTACGCAGGCCAGGCTATGGGAAACAAAATAAAAACGTTTAAATGTCAGAATATAACTAAAACAAGAGCCATAAACTAATAATAATAATAAAAGGCTTTTATTTGATCTTGTTGCAGCTTGGGTCTGGTATTTGGAGCGCTATCAGAGTGCTATCAGAGTGCTATACAGTCAAGATGAGTGAAATACTGACAGTGAAAATATTGCTTTCACTTTATGCAGTTTATTAGGAGTTTATAAAGAGATCCGTTGGGAAGAAGAAACATTGCAGACACCATTCAGGTCCTGCAGTGGCACAACCAGAATTTTTTTTGAGTGGGGAAGTAGCAACAAAAAATTAAATAAAGGGAAGTCAAAATGGGATTCCCCGACAATTCCCCTACGAGATCTGATGAGAAGACCCAAAAACCAGCAATTTTCAACAATTTTAGTGCCTGTGAGACGTTAAAAAGAAAGCTTCTTAATTTTTTCAATTGTAATAAGACCATTACAATAAATTTAAAGTACAAGTTAAATAACAAGGTAGGCAATATGTATACAAACTAAACGAAAATATTGGGGAAAAAACACATAAATGTAAACAAATTCATAAGCAATTGATAAATTTTAAAATGGTCTTAATTATAATAATAATGTTAGGTGCAGGAGCACACAGGGCTGAAAAGGACTCAAAAGAGTCGCCAATTCAGCCTTGAAATGGGGGTGAGTGGGGTAGCATTTAGCATGCCAGAAAAGGCTGGCACAGTGGGTTAGGTAGCAAAAGGTAAGAACAGCACAGAGCACGAGGCCCCTTGTCAATTAAAAATAATAAAAGTAAAACAGATGTGTGCAGTACGAGATAAAACAATATATGCATAGAGCCAGAGGCCCAGTGTCAACACAAGTTTAAAAAGGTGAGCTCAGTGGGAAAAGAAAATATCCATCCCTCAAAAACGAAGGAAAGGCCTCAAAATCACAATCATTAAGTCATCTTAAAAAAGTGGGTACAGAGCTGGCCATCACCACCACAACAGGCAAAGAGTTCCACGTGGGGACAATACGCACTGTGAAGAAAGACCTAAGACAGGTTTCAATAATAGAGAAAATCAGAATCACGAGGAATTCTGCGGTTTGTTCTTTCGATTGTACAAAATTATCTAGTAAGAAGCCGTCAAAGCCACACGAGTGTCTTACTTTCATTTGATTAATGAAGGCGAGCATCTCATAATAGTTCGGTTTGATAACTTGTATTGTTGGGTAGTTCGTTTGTGTATTGAAACTCCTTGGTCGTTTGTTTTGTTTATTTATTTTCCCTTGTTTCTTTTTTAACCTCCTTGGTACCTCCTGATGAAAAAAATAAGCGAAGTTATCACGAATTTTCTCCCTGTTTTCGTTCGTAAAGGACTTTTTAACATTTTCATCAATGTTACCTTTTTTATTGTGTGTATGCCTTACCACAAAGAGCATTTATTTTTTTCCAAATTTTTGCACCATCATTTTTGTTTGTTTAAAAAAGGTTTTGGTAGTATTTTTGTTTAGTTTCATTAACTTCATAACGAAGTATTTTGTTTTTGCATTTTTTATAGTATGCAATTTGTGCCATTGTGGGGTTAGGTGTTTATACAATATTTTGCCATAATTCTTTTTTGTTACTTCTCTCTAAAAGCTCCTTGTTCATCCATTCAGATCTGAAATTTTGGTCTTGTTTTGCTCGGTTAGTGTTCGACTTGTCTGTTCTTATTTTCCTGTGATTACTTTCATAAATTTTTTTTAACTTCCGTTTCAATTTGTTCATAAATTTCATTTGGGTCATTAAGATTTTTGAGGTGGTCTCAATTAGAGTTTTTCAGCTGGTTGATAATTCCTTTATTAAAAAAAAGACTGTTTAAAATATGGCTCTGGTTATAGCACTTTTTTTCCTATCCATTAAAAGGTTAAAAGTGCAAAACGCTGTGAAATAATGATCAGCAAGTTTGATTTTAATAACAAAGGGGTCACAAAACCACGTTTTAATTTTGCAATATATCAAATCAATACAGGACCTGACAGTTTTGTTGTTCAGAATATCCTCCCTCGGTGGTAATTTAATTTTTGGGAGTAGACTAGGCTAGCCATGCAGTTTTCAAATTTTTCAACGTCATTTTTTTCTGACTGATCTTGGAAGCCCTCCAAGACGTTTAAGTTAAGATCACCTAACAAAAAGGTGTTACACTTGTTTATTTTTTTTTATCAAGAAATTTTTTAGGTCTTTAATAAATTTTATTCTGCTTGCAGAAGGTTTTTTGTAAGTAGTCTAAAAAGGTGATTGGGCTGTCCCATCACATCAGAAAACCCAGGGGATACAAACCCAGGCAAAAAATGGGGGGGCCATAGGTTATGTTTTTTCCCTCTAAATATCATAGATTATTCATGTGGTAAAAAAAACATTTTATCAACTGTTGAAAAAAGAGGGAAAAAAAGAGGAAAATATTTAATTAACAAAAAGTTAGAAAATAAAAGTAGCATTACCTTACAGTCAATTTAAAAGTAAAAAAAAAAAAGTTCACCATGGAATCGAACCACCGTTCTTATGAAAACAAACACAGCGCCCCAAACACCGAGACCATGTCACACTTTCAGCAGCTGTAAAAATAAAGTATTTAACTGATTAACTGTTAACATACATTTTGATGGAAAAGTGCTTTTAATCGTAAATCGGTTGTTTAAAAAAATAAATGGTTAAATTGTATGAAGCCATTATCGTTAAACTTTAATAATTTGGTGTAAATGCCAATTAATTTTTTAACGTTTTAAACCAGGAAGCTATGGTAGCTGCAAGGTGCACAGCTGGTGACAATACTGGCCTTTTATCATCGGTTGACTGGTTATGGAAACTGACATTGGTGCACCCTGTCTGCATACAGAATATTCTAGAATAAGATTACATCATGCCGGATGTGCGTGCAACTTCCGTCACGCATGCGTAGACACTCGTTAATTTAGTATAAAGGTAACATGTTTCCTTGAAAAAACCATCATTATTTACAGCATTGAAGTCACGGACGATTGTACACTCAGACTAATTGTTGGAAGTTGGAAACTGCGTCGGATTAATTTTGAGGTACGAAAATCAAAGGATATATTTTTTAAGGCCCAACACATGAGCTTGAAACTGCAGCTTGTGTATAAGTGTTATGAAGTGTGAAAATCGTTGTTTTTTGTCCCTGTCTTTTATGGCAAATTAAGGAGCTAATGAAGACAGTTGATGTGTTATTCAGAATCATGGACCGGAAAAAAAAATACGTGTTTTTTTTTTAATTACCACGTTTGGTGATAATAGTGAGTGTTGCATGCCGTGCTGTGCAGCGTTTTCGATCCATTGACTTTGCCAAGTACTCAAATTTGGTTAGATCTTCAACGGCTTGAAGGTAAGAACTCGCCTAAAAAGTAGGGTTGAGTTACGGGAATCAAGGTTTTTTTTTTTTTAGATCCAACACACAAACTACAGCTTGTGTACAGCTTGTGTGTTATGAAGTGTGAAAATCGTTGTTGTTTTGACCCTGTCTTTTTTTGGCAAATTAAGGAGCTAATGAAGACAGTTGATGCATTATTCAAAACCATGGACCGGGGAAAAAATACGTGTTTTTTTTTAATTACCATGTTTGGTGATAATCGTGAATGTTGTGTGCTGTGCTGTGCAGTGTTTTTGATCCAGTGACTTCGTCAAATAGGCTATTCGAATTTGGTTAGAACTTCAACAGCTTGAAGGTAAGAAATTATACATACTTAAAAACTTGCAGTTAAGTGATTATAGAGAAAAGTGATTCTAGCATCGTTCTATTACCTAAAAAAATCGGGTTGAGTTACGAGAATCAAAGGTATTTTTTTTAGGTTCAACACACATAAGCTTAAAACTGTAGCTTGTGTACACATGTTATAAAGTGTGAAAATCGTTGTTTTGACCTTGTCATTTCTACCAAATTAAGGAGGTAATAACGCAGTTTTAGGGCAGTGGTTCCCAACCTTCTCTATAGTATTCCTCTCCATTGGGATTACAACGCATTGGTGCCCCCCCCCACACCAAAAAAAGCTGTGCAATTTCTTTCACTATGTTCAGGCAGTGTTGCCACAAGAACAAAAATGTCTTAGAAATTTGGTTAAAATTACAGTAAATTGCACAAAAAATCTGTAGATATTTAAAAATAAAAATTTCACCGTTCTAATACAATTTTCTTTTGTGATGTATAGGCCTAGCTAAAAATTAAAAAAAAAAATGTTCACTGATCTTGAGGGTGTGTTTATGCAATGACTCTCCATATTCTCACAGCTAGAAGCTAGAAATCATTTGAATTTTCAACATGGTAACGATTTTAGATGTGCCACCTCGCAACGAAAACAGTCAATAACGTGAGTTCAGAAGTGACTTGGAAACTGTTTCATCAGGGGGATTCTTTGTTGTATTGTCACTGGTTATAAGTTTGTAAGCATTTGCTAAAACGTTGTTGGATTTAGCTAATCCCAGGTAGCGTTGTTACCACAGCAACGACACCTTTCCTTCGCGATTAAATTCTGGCTGCGAGAATGCACAGGCGATTCGTTGTGTAAATTTATCCTTATAGTATGGTACCATGATCGGCTCGTATCTCCCCTGCAGTTGCTCCGCACCTCTCAAGGAAGGCCCACCTCACCAGTTGGGAAACGTGGTTTTAGGGAATTTTGCTCCGGAAAAAAAACGCGTTTTTTTTTTTACTTAGTGCCGAGTGCTGTGCTGTGTTTTCGATCCAGTGCCTTTACCAAATACTCGAATTTGGTTAGATCTTCACCGACTTGAAGGTAAGAAACCAATATCATATCATTGTTGCTGAATTGGGTCTCTCTTGACCTGTTTATTGTTCGTAAATTTTGGTTGCAGCGTGATTAGTTACTTCCGGTGGTAACTTGACTTGCACTCAAAGACATTTAAAAATATTGAACATGGTTTGAGCGAAAAAAAATCCTACCGATGTCAACGATATGCAGGTATTCATTTGGAATGTGCTGGTTAGTCCTACTGTTTACTTTCAGTTTTTGGTATGTATAAAAAGTAGAGGGTTGTGCTGGAAATTGGTGTATGTTTAAGTGGTACTATCACAATAGTTTAGAAATGCCTGTAAGGTTGCAACTGGGTGTATGAGGACGTGTAAAATTTTAATTAAGAAGGTTCGTGCTTTGGTTTGCAGTTTGTTTGTTTGGTGTTTTGTTGTGTTGTGTTTTTGTTGTGTTTTGTTGTGTTTTTTAGTGTGTTTTTGTTATGTTTATGTTTTTCCATTATAGTTTTAATGGAAAAAATATTGACCCCCATCACATTTAGTTTACTATTACTGTAGTTCAAGTAGATTTTCAAATATAAACAAACTGCAACAAATTTGCATCCACTTTAGTACATCATTTAGTATTCTAATTTTATCATTGTTGATCTTTAACTGATTGTTGGACTGCTTTGAGCCCTACAACAGAAGGACTAAATGAACTATATGGTCATGTATTTGTGTGCAATGTTATGCCCGGAACAATACAGATTGCAACTTTAACTGCTGGTAGTGCATTTAACAGCAGATTAGAATCTATGAAGGACAGAACCCTGATTCCATTTATACCACAGACTTGAGCTTCAAGAACCATCGAATACACTCAGTGCTTCGGATATATCTGACCTTGAACCATCTTCAAATCGCGGTTGGTGCGCTTTTTTTGCGTGATTTTTCTAGGGGGGGAGGTAGATTGTCCTAATTACAATACATGATTCCGGCTTTATTTTCTCACGTACGACGGATATGCTCAAAATGGTTAGTTTATTATAACCACTTGACTGATTGCGTGTTCTCTGTTGTTTTTATGGCGGGTAATACTCACTTTGTATTTGAAGTTATGTAGCACAAGTCGAATTTCGCTTTGAGCTTATGTCCGATGGCTGAGGGTTTTAAATAAATTATATACCATAATTAGTAGTTATCAGAACAAACCTAATACCATTGCCTTTTGGACTTAAATGTTAGACTGCCTAAGTGGGGAATCGAACCCATGACCTTCGAAACCAAAGGCTGGTGTCTTTCCGTGAATCCATACTGACACAAGTCATAGGTCATGTCAGTATGTATTAATGGTAGGAATCCAGCCTTTGGTTTCGAAGAACATGGGTTCGCTTCCCCACTTAAGCAATCTGATATTTAAGTCCAAAAGGTAACAAAAATAGGTATGCATCCACATTTCTTTAATTATGGTACTTAATTCCGGCTTCATTATCGCTCTTTCGATGAATATGCTCAGTGATATTCCGACCTCTGGCTCCTAGCAAATTTTGCAGTGTCCTGCGAGTTTACTTGCATCGTAATACATCATATCGTTTATCAATTTAGATGGTGACATATTCAATTTTTTGGTGAGCTTATTTCTGAGGTCTTCAGAGTTTAAATAAATTATGGAAATGTAATTAGGTACATTTCAACCGATCGACAACTTTTTCGTGTTCATTTTTTGAGCTTATGTAGATCTACGGTGCTTATACGGTTTTCAAGAGAATGACCCTACGACGAAGATTTGTGGTTTTGTGATTGTGCTCTGTAGTGCTTCTGTCGTGTAAAAATCTTTTCAAGAGAATCACCATCCCTACAAAGAAGATTTGTGCTCCCGTGATTGTGCTCTGTAGTGCTTCTATAGTGCAAAAATCTTTTCAAGAGAAACACCATCCCTACAAAGACGATTTGTGCTTCTGTGGTGCTTTCACAGTGTTAAATAAATCTTTTCAATCATGTTTTTAAATACTCTACTCGCGTATAATAGCTAAAACATGCATAAAATTCTTAAAATGGTAACAAAACACTCAAACTAAATTAAACTTAAATAAAAAAATTGTATTTTAACAATTAAATAGAGCAGAAGGTAGATTAAAATATTAAATAATTTTTAATACTTTTCAAAAAATAGGTGGAGTTGGATTGGCTGTAAGGGGTGGTTGGAGGCCA
>JAHWFP010087905.1:79431-101430 GCA_023313725.1 Lithobius niger | reverse complement strand
CTTCGTTTGGAGTGGAATGGCTTAGCCACATCCTTAATTCTTGGTTTTTAGTTTTTGGTACTTGAAAGCTGGATAATTGTTAAAATGTGATACAGGATGATGAGGGCACAAGAGTCAACTGACTCCATGCCATGAAATGTTGAGATGTTGACTTCATGGTGGGGAGTCGGTTGCTTTGTCCATCTTCACCGAGTTTCTAACATTTTGCCATTCATTCAGGCTCATTTGGAGTAGAATGGCTTAGCCACATCCTTCATTTGTAGTTTTAGTTTTTATTAATTCAAAGCTGGATGAATGGCAGAAGGTGAAGCACAACGATGAGTGTGGATAAGTCAACTGACTCCATGCCGTGAAACGTTGACTTCACGTTGGGGAGTCAGTTGCTTTGTCTATCCTCACCGTCATTTCTAACATTTTGCCTTCCTTTCAGGTTTGTATGGGGTGGCATGGCTTAGCCATATCTTTCATTTGCGGCTTTTGTTGTTTTATTATTTCAAATCTGGATGATTGGCGACATGTTAGAAACTACGAAGAGGGTGGAATATGAATACTCCATTGAATACTCCATGCAATGAAACGCTGAGACGTTTACTTCACGGCAGTGAGTCAGTTGCCTCGTCCATCTTCATTGTCAATCTTAACATTTTGCCATCCATCCAGCTTTGTTTTGAGTGGAATGGTTTCGCCGTATCCTTTATTCGTCACTTTTTTTTTTTTATTATTTCGTATGTTTTGGACAAGCTTTCCAGTATTTAATGTATCCTTTTTTACTTTTTTTTTTTAAAATAACTACTAACTTGATAGAATAGAATGTTTTTCTTCACTCCGACAATGGACGGTACTGTAATTTTTTGTTGCTTTCTGTGGTTCTGTTGTGACTTGCAATTTATGTTTCTATGTGAATGAGGATGGGGAATCCTCATGGTGAATTGTTGTTTTTCCCGGCCGGTGAAAAAAGTCAATACCCGGCTGATTTACCACTTACCAGATCATTGGGGCTCCCTTTTTTTCAGTCTTCCCTTTATAAACCTAACACATCTGATCTGCTATTGGACAACTTTAATTTTCCAGTGATTAACTGGGACATCTGCACAGCTACTCAGTCTCAACAAAGTGTTTCCTCTAATTTTCTCGAAATATCGGAAGAAAATTGTATCAGTCAGTTTGTCAACTTGCTTAGCCGTTGCTGTCACGGGCAAAACGTCGAGTTTCCGTCGCCTTATTATTACCTCGAGAGACCTTTCTAATATACCTGTTGTGCACTATACACCTTTAGGGAAGAGTGAACGTGATATGTAACAAAAATGTAGTGAATAGTGATTAGGAGGACCAGATTAAGCTGGGCCTATTTCATAAGAGGGGTGAAGCGGCAAACCTGCTTTCACAAGGCGCGTGTAAAAGGGAATGAAAGAGACGAAAAATATTTAAAAAAAAAAACAGTAACTATGTGCATTAGACAACTGTTGTATACAGAAGGAATCATGTAAAATACTGGTAAAAGTAATGAAGTGCAGCTGGCCCTAAACGAAATATGGAACAGGTAGCGTCCAGAAAGGGTTAAATTATAGGTCAGACCGGGGAGGTGATCCGTCCATGTCAGAGGGAGGATGGAAATGGTAATCTTCTTAGCTGCAAGCAGGCGAGGTAGTGTCTTCAGAGATTTCATGTGTCCACACCGCATTGCACTGGTGAACATTCTCGCTAACAACCATTGTTGATGGCACACAATACTGCCAATTCATGGTTAACCCTTAAAGTACGGGCGACGAATATACTCGCCAAAAACACAAGCACACTTTGAGTCCTAAAAAAAAAGAGTCCTAAGTATGCACGAGATGGCCAACAATGGAGAAACGACAACAATACTATGTTCCCTTAACAAGTTTACTTACTCTAGAAGCGGCTGTGGCCGAGTTGGTAGAGGCGTGTGCCTGAAGTTAAAAAGCTCCTCCAGGTTGCTAGTTCGAGTCCCGTCCAGGTTACCCCTACTTTTGTGGAGATTTCAGCAGTTAAAGGGTTAATAATAGTTTAGCTTTTGACGATGCAGCCCATGGTTAAGACGACATGCTTAAAACAGCCGGGGAGAAGCCATTGTTGGCATCATTCCAATAATATGGGTAGTAATATAGGTAGTTTTGTAATTGTAATTGTTGTATAGTATGTATCCAGGCGCATGACTGAGGTTCAAGGCCTGGTATTAAACTAATAATATGCTGTAATTTTCCATCGAATTTCTTTTTCTGCTAAACCCACCAACTCACTAAACGCGCCTTTCGAAATGCAGGCTATATTCTCATTAATGATATAATTTCTTTTATTCAGTGGGCTGAGGAACTTCCTAGCAGTGATGTCAATGTGCAGCTGAGTGTTATTAATTATTGTTATTATTATTATTATTATTATTATTGGCTTTGCATCCTATGTACTATTAATCAGTTCCTTCAGGATGTTATGCACACTTTTCTTCCCCTTTCCAATACATATGATCGCCATTGATCGTCTTGGATAAACAATCAAGTTGGGTATTGATTAACATGAAGAAATGTTTGCAACATAAGTCTGTTTCTACTGCTACACCTAGCAATCCTGTTTCCTACAGAGAAGCCAGAAACGATGCTGTGCTGGCATTGAGGGATGCTAAAGATAAAGCTCTTTACGAAAAACAACCTGCTCTTTTTCTTACTTGAACAAAGACAATAAAACCGAAAGTACCAGTTGTATCAAAAACAATGAGGGAACCATTTCAACTGGCAACTTGGATATTGCAGATGAATTCAGTAACTTCTTTCCCCTCTCCATTCCCCCCTTCTATGGGATCCGCTTTTGTTGACATCATTCCTGGCATGGTTAATATTTCCCAAAGAGACATGGAGGATGCTTTAGCGAATATTAAAGAATCGTCTTCTGGAGGTCTAGTTGAGGTCTCATTCCTTTTTTAGAAAAAAAATTTTGCAGCTTTTCTTTCTCTGCCTTATACCCTATTTTCTCCACCTCTATTCAAACTTGCTCTTTTCCTAGTGGTTGGAAGGATGCGAACATCACCTTCATGTTGAAAAATGGGTTCCATCATATCATCAGTCATTATCGTCCTGTTAGTTTGCTTTGTACCACTTCTTAAATTTTTGATGGTTTAATTTACAAGACCTTGCTCGCAGAGTGTGGTGAGCACAATGTCATTCACGAAACCCAACACGGCTTCCGCCCTGGTCGTTCTTGCAGCACTAACTACGACCAAGTTTCTGGCTTTATTGACATGGGCGATGTTATTGCTGCGATGTGAATGTTTAAGTATGACCACCATATTCTCATTAATAGACTTCTTTCTTTTAGTATTACAAACTAGCTGCATGAATTCAGTCTTACGAACGGGACAACGCACCGCATTTGTCTCAGAGATGCCCCTGTGCATTGGATGGCTGATTCTCCTGGTGATCCTCAGGGTTCTGTCCTTGGTCCGCTGCTATTTAACATTGGCATGTCTGACCTTTAGCAAATTTATCGCTAACTTGGCTGTTTGTAATACCAGTTATGCTGATTGATCACTACGAGTTGTCCCAGGCCTGTACCGGCATTTCGTTGCAGCATGGTCTGGATCTTGTTCAGTCCTGGGTGAAAGAAATTATCTTTCTGTCAACCCGTCTAAGTGCACAACATTTCATTTTGGGTTTTAACAACCCACATTGGATCTACCAACTTAGCGGCACTCTCTTGAATGTAAACTCCACTCTCTAAGATCTTGGTGTCATGGTTGACGTCAGACTCAAGTTTGTGATAATATAGATGTAGTAGTCCGCAAAATATTCGTAAGGCACATTCTTTCGTAAAGAAAATTTCCCATCTTATGTTTTTCCCCTCCATAGTGTAAAAGTGTTTTGTCCATCCGTTTTTGGAACATTGCTCGCAGATCTGTCGATCCTGTCGTCACACCTCTTACTTTGAGAAACTGGAAACTTTGTCAGAGAAAACTAACAAAGTGGTGGTTTGTCCTGCGTTAACTTCCTACAATGAAAGATTTGGTGGCTTAATCTACCTTCTATTCGACAGCGTTTCCTATAGAGGGGATCTGATTTTCACGTACCAGTTTTTTCATGGTTGTTTGATGTTGATCCCGACACATTTTTTGATCCCGACACATTACAAAGACAAACCAGCGCTGTGGTCACAGTTCCAAAACTCTGGATCTAACTTCTGGGCTCAACTGTCAGGATCAGTTTTTCACTGAGCGTATTGTGGTGCCATGGGAGTTACCTTTCTAAGTATGTTGTTTCTGCTCCTACCCTGAATTGTTTTAAATCCCGCATCGACGCCTGGCTGAGGGAATGGGGCTTTGAGGGAAGGTGGTGCCTTTTAGCCGTGGATTGGTGCCATTTTCATTTTAGGTCCATTTCTGGTACAAAGAACTGAGAATTACAAGTTGGTCACTAAAATTGTATTGAATGTCCATTTTTCAGTTCGACCTCTTAGCAAGGAATTAATAGAAAGGCATAGTTAACGGATGTTGACTGGAGTATGTTAACACCCTAATGTCTGGTTCCAAGTGCAAGTAGACCTATTTACAGGCAGATTTCTTTTGTTTAATTTCCACTAGAAAGCAGATTCTTCGTAATCCTTAAGTAGCCCACCTAGGGAACCTTATTAGGCTAAATTTTGGAAGTAATTTTTTTCTTCGGATATATAAAAATCGTAAAATCACAAGTTTCGAAGCCCTCCACAAGTATGTGATCTGCTTAAGTAATTTGTGTAGTTTGTTCCTTTAGTCCATAGTGGTGTTAAACTTAAATAATAAGTTGCGGGCAATAAGTTACAGGCTATTAAAGGTACTGTCCAAGAATGATACTTGACTTGTTGCTGTGGTCCCCGGGAATAGGTGGTATTAGCCAGTTTGTGTATTGGTCCCATCAACCTTATTCATTGCTTCCTTATGTCATTGGTGTCCATGGCCAGTTACGGTCTGTCTCTTGCTAGTTGAGTGTCAACATTTTGATGGTGTTCGTCGCCGTTTCCATCTTCTGCGAGACATAGCACGTCAATTGGGCGATAATTCTGTCCT
Organism: Lithobius niger; assembly: GCA_023313725.1. Classification (NCBI taxonomy): domain Eukaryota; kingdom Metazoa; phylum Arthropoda; class Chilopoda; order Lithobiomorpha; family Lithobiidae; genus Lithobius; species Lithobius niger. The sequence goes on along the minus strand of JAHWFP010087905.1, from coordinate 96,380 downwards.
CCTGTAAGGAATTTTCAAATTTTTACAGGAAATACAGATGAATGATAAGATCTAGACTTGCTATTTGTTTAACATCTCTGGAACGTGTGTAACCAGCTATTTACCAGGGCGCAATGCGAGTCAATGCTCGTGGTGCACCTTGCAGTTACATGAGCTGCTTGGTGTTCAGTCAACTTCCGCCCAACACCGGAAGTTGGCCGAACGCCAACAGCCGGGTAGCAAGCCGGCCCCACTGCACAACCAGTTGGAACCGGATTGCACCTTTTAGCTAGTCACGTGACGTAATGCCGCAGGCAACTTCTATTGTTCTCCCCTCCTATAAATACGAATCGCTGGACAACTAAAGGGCTAGTTGGTGAAGGGTAGGCAACTCGAAAGGTTGTCTCCCTGGACTCTGTTAAGGACTAAACCAAGCTCCTATACCTGTGTTTATGTGCCTATTATGTGTTCTCAGTGCATAGACCCCTAGCTATGCAGTAAGGAGTAAATTGGCTTTAAGATATTTCTTGGATTCAATCGGCTACTCCTTGAGTCGTCACATATGTGGCCGATCTAGACCACTGCACTGTGACTGAGGGTGGTGCTAGTGGTTGGCGCTAATAACCTAGGTGTCACGCACCATTAAGCCTTAATCGCCTCCCCCCCTTAAATAATCATAATAAAACAATCCCGCCCGGGCATCCGTCTCCAGCTTCATTTCTCTCGTAAACCCATTTAGGCGGTTGTAGATGCCAAGATACTCCTTCCTATTAGCTACATCCGCCATTTGTATTTCATGGGGCACATGAACGCATCCTTTCTTGATTATCTCACTGTGTTGTTTTCTCTCAGCCGCAACCATCACCCATTCTCTAGCCTCGAGTGCCCCATTTCGGGTGTGCTGGGGACACGGGCGTCTTTCTTGTCACGTCCCTTTGCAAACTGCCTGTGGCGACGCCAGCGCCGTCTCGTCTCGGCAATAATGGGGCTTGAGCACGTGCTTCTGGGCGGCGCCTAGCGGCCATCGCTCGCACCATTTGCCCGTTTGGTAATGGCGGACAGATCGCCGTTACTGCGGGACTGTTTTTGCTAGATGGGGGCGCTGGTGGGTGCTAGAGACGCTATAAAACAAAAGCAAGGATTTCCGATGGTGTGGTCATAAAACACGGAACGACGTATTCAGTTAGAATCAGGGATTTTAACACGAAGAGAATGTGACGGACGTTTCTACGGTCTTTTTTTTTATTATTATTTCGTTTCGTATGTTTTTTTTTCTTCTCTTTTTTTTTTTTTTTGTTGCGTTCTACGTCGAGTATATCGCGAGTTTGTTCGTTTCACGAGACTAGACGAGAAACCCGGTCCGGAACGTGATCATCATCTCCATATAAAATTTGTGTGTCGTGAATTTTAGTTTATTGCGATGGGAGCGCCCTCACGTAGTTGGGCGGTATTGAATTGAAAGAAAAGGGAGTAGCCCGTGAAAGAACAAATATGAAAAACTTTCTAGCATTTTTGTTTGGTAAAAGCGCTCTGTCGTTGTTGATGGATGTAGAAAAAGTACACTATTCTAGTAGTAATAATAATAAAAATAACATTAGAGGCGGACAAAAAATAACGTCCAAAATAAGACTTAATGGAAAACTCGTGTTTTAATAGAATTAAAAGGATTGGCGTCGGGCCGACATAAAAATTTAATAACGATCTGTAGCCCGTTTTTATTATCACATTTCGGCTATTAAAATTTAACTTTAAAACATTTATAACCTGGTTGTCCGTATAGGGCTTGAATTTTTTTTTCTTAAGATTCAGATTTATGCCATACCCTTTCTTTTACGGCTTTGTGGATCTTGTTTACTCTGCCTTTTGCACCAATATACATAGTTTTACAGTTTTGTAGGTTTCCACTTTTTGAAACTGTAAATTGCTCGTAAAAATGACTTTCAGCAAGGATTGAAAACTTTGCTTCATTTTTAAAATGCGAAGAAGAAAAATAATAATAACATTAAACTGAGTTTGATGCTTTACTTTCTGTCTACGTAATTTTAATTTAATACGTTTTAATGTGCATTTTATTGTCGCAAGGATATTACTTGGCAATAAACCCACTTGCGACGTATCACATAAAATCAGTTTCGATAAAAGTGAGGTGTTAGAACTTAATTTCACATAGACAAGTTAGACAACAACACGGCCTATCCATTCGGTATGTTCACGCAGGGATAATAAAAATAATTTATTTTTAATAATAATAATAATTGTTTTTATATCAATAGGAAATTAATTTGAAATTGCAACCCTCGAAGCTGTGAAACAGCTTGTGTGAGTTTGTACAAAATAACATCTTATTTACAACTAGCATCATACCCGGCTTCGCCCTGGGGTTTGTTTGACCCGTGGTTGTTTCCCAGTATTTGCTCGGTGCTGCCTGATCTTTCACTGCAACAGTAAATTTTTCTTTGTGTAACACTCCCCCTTTCCGTCAATCCTCTCCCTCCACAAAGCAATACCGTAATCAAATAGTGGCTTTAACATAAGCACTGCCCCACCAACGGGCATTCCCCGTTCAGGCCCTTCCCCACTCCCATTAGCGTGCGAAAAATAACTGTCCTTCGTACATGACGTCATTTAAGACATGCCTTTGCGATGACCGCGCAGAGCAAATTGTTAGTCGAGGTAACAATGTGCCAATTTCAACTTCTTTTCAGGGCAACAACGTCCCAGTTTCACCTTCAATCTAAAGAATTGACACACTCGCACATTTTCGTTATTCCCCTCCGGGGGTCGTCGTTGGTTTATAATGTAAGATGTATGATACTAATAAAAAACATTTAGCTCTGGTCTGGCAGGCCATTTGATTTGAAAACATTGGTTTTTCGATATCGGTTATTCACTTCCTGTCCATATCGTAAAATAATTATTGATATCAAAAATTCGTTTCTCGATATCGAGAAATAAATTATTGATATTGAGAACTGAATTACCGATATCAAAAAATCAATCTTTTTAAATCAAATGGCTTGCAATACCCTGGTTTATTTCACAGATTTATTTAACTTATTTGCAATGAGGATTTTCTTTTAATTATGTAGTGTTAGTTGCTAGTTACAAATGGGTTTTACAATTTATGCATCTTTTGTCATAGCATTCTTAATTTTAATTGATTTGGACTTAAATGTCAAACTGCCCGAGCGGGGAACTCAATGCACGACCTTTGAAACCAAAGACCGAAGTCCTAACTGCTATAAGACACACTGACAGGCCGTGACTTTCTGGCTCAGGCAACCTGACATTTAAATCCAAAAGATAGTGTAAGTGGGGTTGCATCCTAATTTTTAACAACAATCGTTCTTTTTGCGTACAGGCATGTAAACAGACAGCGTCAAGAATTGAAATATGCTAGGGAAAATAACTGAAATTGCCTTGAACTGAAATTGCCTAACCAGGTTGGAAGAAATAAGAGGAGAAGGTTGCAGGAGTTATCACCTGGCTAGCGTAGGTAGATTTGACTCACTTTTATTATATTTTCCTTGCAGTGGCTTGTTGTGGGTTGTTGTTCACCTTGCAGGGTTGACTTCTGGTAATTCTTGAAGTATCGCGTAGGAAAAAGAGTAGGACCAATTAAGCAAAACTCTTGATTTCATGGGAAAAATTTTTATTTATTTATGTTGAACTTTTTTGCTTCTTAACTTTCAGCAGGGCAGGGGAGGGACAGAGGCTTTAGAATTCCGGGACAGGAACAAAAAATGTCAGGGGCCGAATTTCCAAATTTTGAATCGGGTATAAATTTGCATCCAAAAATCTGTTAGTCTAATGGAGTGCAAAAGCAAAATGTAAACAAACACTGCAGTTGCCTATTTTATAGCCACTGAAATATCTAACATTCCTCATACAGAATATTGTTCCGTTTTCCTGCACGCTTTCCTGCACTTTGCTTAAAACTGACTTAATTTCACTATTCAAGTGAAGAACCCATACCATACCAAGTTTTGTTAAAATTAGTTTAACTTCTTTGGAAAGAGTAGTGTTACCGGAAATCTAATTCCAAGCTGTTTAAAATGCCGCAGACCGGATGTCTGTAGCTTGTGCGATTCAAAAATTTAAAAAATTCAACTTCGACGTGCAATTTTGCACTCCAAGAGCTGCATTAGGAGTGCAAAGTTCGATTTTGCATTGAAATGTGGGGGGGGGCCCCCCCGCTGTGGGTGCAAATATTTCGACCTTCCCCTGATATGTAAAAAAAATGTTCCTTCCTTAATCCGGCCTTGCCCTGATCCCAAAAAAAAGGGGACTCAACAGTTATTTTGTGCCGGGCCGTGAAAATCCTGTCACCGGCCCTGTCTCGCGCGCCCAAGATATTGTCCAGAATAAATCTCATATCCACTGAAAGAAGCTGCAGGTCAACTCCTACACTACCCAAGCCAGCACTGACTGGTTGGGACTTTTCCAGGATCACCTTTCCATTCACCGAACACACTAACTCCTTTAGTAAACTATACTAACAAGCGGTTATCACAATAACTACAATTTTTCGTGTGTTGTATGATTACTGAATAGCACAGCGCTGTAATTATTCTACAGCCTGTTTTAATTATATACCAGACTAGAGGAAGCCCATGCTATGTACGGATGGAGTTAGATGGAAACCAACCAATTTATAGAAATTCAGCAAAAAAATGGAACAGATTTTTGCGCATACTTGCTAACAAACGCTGATTTTCGTTTGCTTTGCTCACTCGATCAGCGATCTCAAGCCCAACACAGCCCAGACCCCTTTTCCGTACCCAGTCTCCAAGGCACTGACATTTGAACATTTCTATGGGGAAATAAATAAATACGTTTTCGTAGAACAAAGTTGAAACCTTTAGCGGCTTTGGGATTTTTTTTTTCTTCTGGGAAAGGCAGAAAGTAAATCGCCGACAATGCCTGATAGGGTTTTGTTTTCATTTACAGAGGTCGTGCACCCCAAGTTTAAAGTGGTTGTTAAAGCGATTGTTAGATTTTTATTGTTGCCGGCCACTCTGCTTGGCCTTTTCCCGTTTCTAATATTGTCGAATTTCTTTTTTTTTTCGCTCGTCATCCAGGATTGTTATGTAGATACATGAAGATATTCTGCACAAATTATAGGAACTATATACTATACTTAATATTTTTTTTAAAAAGTGGTAGTATATGAGAATTGTTTTTTGTTATAACCTATTCAGCATCCTGAGAATAGTAAGCTTAGTTGTTTAATTACCGACGAAAAAACGGCCGGGAATTATTGAATTTTTTTTAAACCCTTCGAAGCATTTTGAACATTTGGAATTCAATTCTCCAAGTGTAATAGTAAATGTGTAGAGGGGTTAAAAAACATTTAGCACTATACAGTTCATTTCGTCGTTACCTTAAACAACTAAGCTCTTCTGAACAGGTTTTAATAAATAACAATCCTCAGATACGAGCACTTTAAAAGAAAAAAAAATAGCAGATGTATAATTCCTACAATGTGGTGTAGCTTTGCTTATGATGTATCTGATATAGTTAGACAAGGACAGGGCTTGTAGAGAATAATAAGAAGCTCTGTATACAGTCACTTACAAGATGGTTCCGATCTTGTAAGATACTCAAGATTTCAGTCGTATCTTGAGTAACTACATAAAGTGATAAATGTATGTACATAAGTACATATTATTGTATGTACATATTATACATCGATATGTTTCGATAGATCGATTCGAGTGTTTCGTGATATACCATTCGATACATCGATGATACAATACGTATCCAAACAACGACACAAATCGCAAAGCTGCAAAAGTCCAGCGATGTTTAAGATGATTTGTGAGAAACACACATCATATCAATAGCATCAGCAGCTAACAGAGAATTTTGGTTCGATCATGACATCGAGACTATTTTAAATGAGCTAATGTGCGTCGTTAACGAAAATCGTTTGCTTTTTACGGTTGCGTGTTATCCTTAGGGTACAAATGCGACGATCAAATGTTATTATTTCATTGAGCTACATCGAGAAAGCTTTTAGCTAAAAAGGAAGCAACAATGTTTTAATTGCCGTGTAATTTTAACTATACCTTTTGGTTTCTGAATCCAATGGAGAAGACCGTGTCGTCTACATCTGTTATTCTTATGAAGTAGGGGGAAAAAAAAAAATGACGGACGGACGGACAAAGTCGTTGAATTAGTCTGCTCAGCCAATTGGGCCGTACAAACGACTAAAAACAGATTTTAAATAAGGCCGCTAAAAATTAATTATACCACATATCACGTGACTGGGCTAGTCCAATCAGATGGCCAAACAGCCGTTGTTCTCGTTCGTCATTGGCTAACTCATGATGAGGTCACGGCAAACAGCCATTGCGCATGGTTTAAGTGGTTCTCGGGAGTGGTACTAAAAAAATTGATGCGAGCAGGCGGTGTTTTTTTTTTTTTACGTTTTATTCGTGATTTTCAGATGTGGGCTACGGCTTTTTGTTTTTTTTTTACCAAACAAAACGAAATCAGAAGCTAACATTTTGTTGTGGAGTACAATATCTACGTTCTAATGGCCAGGACAGCGTGTCAAAGTTGCATATTTGATAAAAAAAATCATTCTTCAGATTTAAGTTTTTAGATATGACGTCCGTCCGAACGACCTTTAACTTCGTTTCGAGGCAGTCATATGAATGGATCAAAGAGCTGGTGTGGTCATCGGCTCCAGGTAATGTTTGGTGAAAGTGCTGATGCGTGATTGGTATACATTTTTTAAGACAATGTCATAAAAAAACGTTTCATGCACTAAGAAAAAAGCCACGTGCGCTCAATTCACTGCGAGATTCCGTTGAATCTTGTTCTAACCATTAAGGCGCTCTGCGTCCTATAGCACTTAACAAACGTCAAACCACGTTACTGATTAGTCTGGTCGCTGCAACAGCATAAGTCAGTCGTCCATATTTTCTGGTGGCTTCTTGCAACACGCCATTAAGGGATCTCATTTTCCTCGGCTGTTTACAGAATTCTTGGCAACCCTAAGATCTGGCGTTTCTATCAGTTGTTGAAAATGTGAGGTGGCAACTTGAGACTCGAACAGACGCCCCAACTCTATATTTAGCGCGGTTCTCCGCCGCCCTACCCCCTGCTTTCATCATCAGCTGTACCGACTCCGCGGACCTCCTTCGAGAACTTCGACGGGAGTACGTATTTACTAAACTTCGATGGGGTCTATCACATGGACGTTGAGCCTGATTTGGATGATTTTGGTCATTGTTATTGTTGGTTCCGTATAAGCTATAAAAAAAAAGAACACTTTTGCTAATCTAGCATAACAGCTCAGCAGCCAGTTAGCACAAACATCGCTTCCTGAGGGGTTTGACGAAGCTAGAAATCTCGTACACCCAAGATTTCGATACACAAATCTTGTAAATCTGCAAATCTTGTGTAAATCATGTAAGTCTTGTGTAACAGGGTTCGTACACGGCCTTGGATTCCTTGAAAAGCCTTAAATTTGAAATCCAAAAATTCAAGGCTTGAAATTGAAACCTTCGAAAATTGTAGTTTTTGTTGTCGAATTCTCGAAAATTTGACCTTTAGTTTCGTGAGGGTACACTATGCTTGGACTGTGGGTAATGCCACATCAGTAATACAAGTTAGGTATAAAAATTAAATAAATAAATAATGTGTGCGCGGAGTATCTTGAGTCCTGCAAGTATTTTGTGAGCGGCTACGTCTTCCTGGCGGGGGGTGGCTTTAATCGGTGGCCGCCATTGTTTTTGTAACCATCTTGGATATCAACAAGGCACTCTGCCACTGGAAACGTACAATCGATTAGCTGCGTTGGTTCTGGTGGAGATAGGCCGCGGAAACTATAGAAAAAAAATTAAATAAATAAATAGAAAAAAATTAAATAAACAGAAATAATTTGCTAGCCGAATCCATTCCGTGTGTGAATGAATGTAGCTCCCTTCGGATTGGACTGGAAGCACGAAAGAGAAAGGTGCCCTACACAGTAAGACATTATTGCCGTAAGGAGTAGCTGAGTACGTGTTGTTCCACTGATAGTTATAGTTGCTGTATTTTTCATTCCTCCTCCTGGAGGAAGCGGGGGGGGGGGGGCGCGCGAAAGGACGTAATATGTTTGTCCTTGTTTACAACGGTTTACCTTCGTACTGCGAATTTAAGAGTGCAATAATGGTGCCAACGATGACAGACCCCTTGCAAAATACTGGAATTTAAAAGATAATTTTGGGAATCTACTGTACATTAAGACCCTTGAAATTGGTTGTAAGTTGGCCTTGAAAAGTCTTAAAAAAGCCTTGAAAATGGTTTTGTGTGTAATGGACATCAAATCAAGTCATCAAATCTTGTAAATCATGTAAATCTCTGGCGTAAGTTATTTAAATCTTACTTAAATCATTTGTAAATCTTTAAATCCCAGCAAATGTTGATGTAAATCTTTAAAATTTTTTCACATGAACTTTTCAGACGTGTACGCATTTTATTCCGAAAGTCGTACTGTGTGCGCGGCGTTTCTTGAGTCCTGCAAGTATTTTATGAGCAGCTACGTCTTCCTGGAGGGGGCGGCTTTAATCGACGGCCTCCATTGTTTTTGTAACCATCTTGGATATCAACAAGGCACTCTGCTAATGAAAACGTACAATCGATTATCTGTGTTCGTTCTGCAGAGAACTCAAGATAGGCCGCGGACACTATAACTATATAGTGCCCGCGGCCTATCTTGAGTTCGCCCCAGAACGAACACAGATAATCGATTGTATGTTTTTGGTAGCAGAGTGCCTTGTTGATATCCAAGATGGTTACAAAAACAATGGCGGCCGTCGGTTAAAGCCGCTCCTTCCAGGAAGACGTAGCCGGTCATAGAATATCTGCAGGACTCAAGATAGGCTGCGCACATAATAGGTACAACGCTGCCTTTGGTGTTTCTGGAGCCAGAACAGAGCAAAAAAAAGCGCATTCGGCACTCTTATTTTGCATCCTTTTGCAATAGTTACAAGTTAATCCCATTCTGTTCATTTTCTCTTTGGAAAAAAAAAATGATCCTACGTGTTTTTTTTTTGTTTTTTTTATAAATCCATGCAACTTTCCTTGGTTCTATTATGAGGCATAAAACCTGTTGAACCAATATTCAAATAAATAAATAAATCCGCAAAAATGTATGTCACTTTTTAAATCTTCTGTCAATCCGTGTAAATCTTGAAAAATCTCATGTAAATAATTACATGTTACGTAAATCTTTACTAAATTTTTAAATCGCGGCAAATCGCCGAATCTTCATGTAAATCTTCAAATCTGTAAATCTGCAAAATTTGATGTAAAATCATTAAATCTTTGGTAGATCTTTAAATCCCAGCAAATCCGTAAATGTCCGTAAATTCGTCGGAAGATTTACAGATTTAAAAATCTTGGACAGTTTTTTTGTCTTTGTCGAACCTCTCGCCGCTTCCAACGAAAGTTTTGTAACAGATTTGGTTGTACGAAAGATTTGGTCATTCAATATTGTACGAAACTGCTCATGTTTATTATGAGTTGCAAAATAAACACTGGTGTTATGATATTAAAAAAAAAACTTTTATTTTAAACACTTTCGTCTCCACATGTGTTTTGAGCACGTGTTTATAAAGTGCTGCAGTTTGAACGTTAGTCGAAAGTGTTTTGAAAGGTTTCTTCTCAGCATATGCTATTTTTAAAACGCTTACAAGTGTTTTTTTTTAGCTAAAACATCTAAAAATGTTTCTACAGGTGTGTTTAAACTGCGTATTTGATTAAAACTTTGTTTTTACAGTTTACGTACACGTTATGACAGATACATCGTCATTTTCAGAAGTTAACATCAGTTGGTGGACTCGAATAGGACTTTGTCAACGGAGCTTGGGAAATATTAGGTTTCTTTTAAATTTTAACTGAAGAAGACGTCACCAATGTCGAAATATAAATGCAGTGTTTAATTTCCTCTCAACACATACAATTTTTAAAATGCATACTGATAAGTGTTTTTCAGCTAAAACGTCTGAAAATGTTTCTACAGGTCTGTCTAAACTGCGTATTTGATTATAACATTGTTTTTATAGTTTACGTACATGTTATGTATGACAGCTATATCTTCATTTATAGAAATTAACAACATCAGTTTGTGGGTTCAGGCAGGACTTTATGAACGGAGCTGGGGAAACATTAACTTTCTTTTAACTTTTAACTGAAGAAGACGTCACCAATGTCGAAATATAAATGCAGTGTTTAATTTCTTCTCAGCACATGCAATTTTTAAAATACTTACAAGTGTTTTTCAGCTAAGACGTCTAAAATTGTTTCTACAGGTACGTGTATGATTAAAACATTGTTTTTAGAGTTTACATACATGTTGTGACAGCTATATCTCCATTTCCAGAAATTAACAACATGAGTTCGTCGACTCGGGCTGGACTTCGCGAGTGAACGAAGCTTGGGAAATATTAGATTTCTTTTAACTTGTGCACTGAAGAAGACATCGCCAATGTCGAAATATAAATGAAGTATTTAATTCACAGTCAGTGGGTAAAGTTGTATTTAAAGTAATAGAAGTACTGCACAATTTTGATGACATGCTTTGTATTACTCTCTAATGACAGGAATCAAAACATTCTCGTTCGAAATTAAGAGAGTCATTCTTCAAGTTTAGGTGCGTTTCCCAGATAACCAGAAGGCTGAATGGCTATTGCCAGAAAGCTATCACTTATAACCGTAATTTCTCCCACTCATTTCCTTCAACCTAATAATGGTGTATCCCTAACCTACTTTATTTCCTCCATTAAGTTTCATTCGTTCCATCAGCTGATCGGTTTCCTCTGGATATATTTAGCTTGCAGGAAACCATTTAGCAACGGTTTAGCCACGATACTCATAAGACGACGGGAATTGCGTCACTTCCTGCCGAGTACCATACTGTCGTGTTAAGCAATTTCCCTTTGTAGAAGTTGTAGGCGAATTAACAACAGGGATCAAACAATTGCTTCGTGCAGAAATCATCTGATTTAATAGTAACTTTTCGCTCTCGAGTGCCAGAAGTAATAAAAATAAATAAATAAATAAATAAAAATAACCAAGGTAGTAGCGTTGCCAGATTTTAGAACCAACGTTGTAAATACGACAGGCTCAAAGTTAAGGTATTTCCTTCAAAATTATAATACAAATAAATGTGGAAACTGGTATGATTTAAAAACTATTATGGTACTTAAACAAGCGGCTACAGCGACTACCTAGTCACAACCGGTCTTCTATACAGTTTCGCCACTTCCAATGTTGAGGCGCACACCAATATACTGTAACCACACTGTAACCTAAAAGCAGTAACCATCATAATTGCCGGTTAAAAATGTGTTAGCTTTAAGGCCTATTTTACATTTTAGGGCGTAATTGTCAGCCTTTAGGCCTAATTTCTACCTGCAGTAAATTTTGCATTTACCTATAGAGCAGTGACATTTGCCGCCGTATTGGCACCAGATTGGGTTTTGGAAGGCATAACTACAAGGCGCACTACATAAAAATGGAGGGAAAAACATTAACGGAAGAGCGGATTTCTTAGGCTTAAAATAACGTGTTTTCTCCAACAACCAAAATCGCGCGTTTTAGGTCTAAGAAATCACTCTTCGCAGCATCGGCTTCAGTATGACGCCCTTCTGTTTCTCTCTGCAGTGCCCCTTGCAGCTAACCCATTAAGGCTCCAGCATAGAGTTATATACAATAATACTGCGTCGTGTCACTGCTCTATACGTTTTTGCAACATGATCTCCGAGCACATAGTTACAGTGTTACAGCGTCATGCGCAACGTTTATAGATCAGTGGAAGGGAAGTGACGGGAGAGACCCAATGTTCAGAGACGAAGTCATAATATATAGTGTTGTTGATGAATTGGCAGCAGCGACTCGTATCAACTTGACAATGCCATGGTAACGTGATTTTAGGCCTAATTTTTAAGTTCTTAGGCCTAGTTTTTTTAAACTGTAGTTTTAATTTCGTTAAGTAGCAGATAGGCCTAATGGCGAATTTGGTTCGACGGTAAGCCTATTCATTCATGAAAAAATTCGATGAGACCAGCTTTTAAAAAAAAGCTAAAATCCTTTTGTTTTTACAGCGGCGTGTTATTCTTATGATTTTAATTCGACGATCAAATGTTAATATTTTGGTTAGTTACGTCGAGGGAGCCTATCAGCGATAAGGAAGTAACGATGTTTTAGTTTGCCGCGTTTTTAAACTAACGTTTGACACTGAGTCTAACGTTGTAAACCGTGGTCGTCTCTGTCTGGTACCCCCCATTACGAAGTTGAAAAAAAGGGACGGACGGACGGATAAAGTCTTTCCAATAGTCTTCTCAGCCGGTACGGCTGTACAGAAGACTGAAAGGGCAAAACAATTTTGAATACAATCAAACAGACTGCATAAAAACACAAATGTATTCATCTTACCTCATAAAAAAAAGGTCGCTAGTGTTCTTTACTCGCAGTTTGATTTCCGTCACTAATTTCTAAATAATGCCTTGAAGGCAGACAGGGAAAAAGACTTCTTCCAAATAGAGTTTGAATTCAAGTTTCCCACAAAGTGTAGGCCTATTCGTGAGGATTTGTTTTGTGTGCCTAGCTAAAAAAAAAAAAAGAAAAAAAGAATTTAAGTTGTTTCTCGGCATTTTAGGCTTGGTTCACAGATTTTAGAAACACTTTTACACTCGTTTCCGAAACCGTCTCCTCATAAAATAATGAAAATTCGCGTTATTTCTTTATTTTTGCCATTTTTTTTGTCGTTTCAAACGAAAAATTCCACATAAAAATTATTTTAAAAACAAAAGGAGATCCCGAAGATGAGCCTTGATAAGCCCCGGAATTAAGCTACAACGCTCTCTATGTAAATACAGAATAAATCACTAAAGAGGTATTAATTCCTGCAAGTCCTGGGTTCGAGTCCCAGTAGGGGCAGTTTGTTTTTGATTTCTTTCTCAGATTAGTGTATCTTGTATTGTCACAAGGCCAATCCTTGATGCAGAGTGTTTGCTTCATTAACACGTTTTCTTAAAAATCTTTTTTGGTAAAGTGAAAAAAAATTATTGTAAAAAAAGTCAAAGGCGCCCTCTGACAAGGCACGAACTCACAAAGCCCTTTAAAACCACGCAAATTTCAAATTTTCGGAGCTATAATTTGCTTCTTGTTCACAAAATTGACATGTATAAAAGGTTAAACGTAAAAAAATGGGACAAGCCCCACACACAAGTTGGCCCTGATAACTTGTGTGTGAGGGTTGGTCCCATTTTTTGTTATTTTAACCTTTTATATATGTCACTTTTGTGAACAAAAAGCGAATTACAGCTCCGAAAATTAAATATGTGTGTGGGTTTAAAGGTATTTGTGAGTCCGTGCCTTTTCAGAGGACACTTTTTACTTTTTTTACGACGTCTACTCACAAAGTAAGACAACTACCGAGAATTATCGCTCAAAAGTACGCGGAAAACAAGAGAGGCCCTAAAGCAGAGCCCTGAGGAACACCAGAAATCACCAGCCAACATGTTTTGGAATGCTCAAATGATGTCAGTCCCATGTAAAATCAGTTTAACCGTCATGTTCAACATTTCATATCCTGTGACGTGTCTGGAAGTTCCCTTTCCGAGTCACAAGGTTTTCTTCCCTCTCACTCATTCTCTCCCGTTTCTCCGACTTTTGTTTTCACCCAGTAAGTTTGCTCATTTTCTCCCCTTACCGAATGGAACTGGTGGAGTGTTTTGTGCCTGCTTCTTCCATTCTCAACGCCCTCTCGCCTCATTTCGCTCACAGGAAGCTATTTAATAATCGGCGCCTTATCCGGCGCACATTACACCCAGCTCCTCCGTCTGTCTACGTGTCCGTCCGCCCGTCCGTATATACGGTCGACGATCGTTGCTGCTGCTTTGCTGGCTCATAACAATAACGAGCACACGAGCTAACGTCGCCTCAATTGTGCCAGCTGAAATTTCCTCTCCTCGACGACAGGAGTAAGGGGGGGGGGGGGGGGTTGGAATGGGGGGTGGGGGGGTGAGAGAAGAGAAGCCAGCAGACGTCGACCGACTAAATCATTGCGATCGTTGCGGGGGTGTTGGTAGCAAGGTCTTTAGATGGTTGTTTATGCTGCTTAGCAGCCCTTGTGATCAGGGTTTTTTTTCCCTTGTCTAAAATTCAGAAGGACTCTGTTTTTTTTTTTTTATGGCTAGCAAAACAAGCCACCTCAAGTCAATCTGCATGTGTTCGGGGCCGGTAGTTACATCAATAAGACGGTATTTCATGAATAAACAAATGAAACGACGTACGAATAAAAAACAATAATGAAAATGACATACCTTCTCACTGTTTTCGAGTATTCTGCGCGAAATAAACTTTGCAACACTTGCGTCGGCTAGAGTGAGTGTAGTAAAACCGTTTGTCACAAGGGGGAAAAAAGGAAAATGACTGCCTTTGCAACATTTACATGCGTCGTAAGTAACGATGCAAAACTGAACTTGCAGGAAAGCCAACTGGGAGGATGTAACTTCAGTAGATACAGTGCTTAACATAATTACCTTTTTTCCCCCTTATTTATTTTTTCAACAGGTTTTCAAACTTGAATTATTGATTTTTTTTTTTAATTACCATTTGGGAATGCATTTGTCTTATTTCACCGATTTTGGTTAAACTAACCATGCATAATGGCTTCGATCACTCTATTGGCGTCGATGCACGCTTCATGCCGTTTAGTTGATTTCTTCCTGATTAGTTTCTTCCTGACTTCATGAGCAGTTTTTCGCGTATTTTAAAGTAAACAAAAAATCAAGTTGCCAGTAATGAAAATAGGCCTAATCGAAGCGTAATTTAATTATCTTTCATTTGACACTACTGTCATCTTTGTAGGTGCCTTAGTTCAAGTCGAGTAGAGGTAGAAACACGCACACACACACGCACGCACATCGTACGTTATTAATGACGTAAATTCCAAATTTCATTTGGTAGGCTTAAAAAACTTTTGAAAAAGATAATAATCTTGCAATTTTTGCCCATACCTATATTTAGCAATAATTTGTTAATTCGTAGATTTTTTTTTGTGTGTTAGCTAATCTTTTCGTTCAATTTATGCTCTGTTTTGCGTCACAGTGCAACACCAAGCAACACCAACAATGTAAGTTATTCATTGCCAACAACGCTAACAACCAACATATTATAATAAAATATTATATTTTAATTAAATATGATTATGATATAATTTAATATAATATTTAATTATTCAGTCCCCCGTGTAATTTTCGGGGATACTATATTGAGATGCAAATTTGACCAGTACCGATACTCGAACCAGTATCATAGTTTTTTTTGTAGCCCTGTACAAACTCTTTACCGACTGCGCTGAGCTATCATTACACGAAAGTCTGAAACATTTGAAAATTCCCTATAAGATGGATGATTTTCGGGATTCCTTGGCAGCTGCTGCAATTTTCAGCAAATGGAATCTCATCTTTGTCGCCTTACAAACTTAATACATAGCGCAAGGGATTGGGCAAAACAACGTTTTTCCAGCCTAAGAAATCCGCTCTCACATCGTCAGTTTGTCTACAGGCGCTGTTGCTTTTTACTTCCAGTTATATCGAGTGCCCCTTGCAGCTAGCTCAACGATTATTTCCGCTACGCACTGTACTATGAACTACGCAGTGAATAAGGCGTGTTGTCATTGTTCTATGAGGCAACACCATAAAAGACAGTGATGAGCACTTCCAGAACAAACGTGTTTACAAGAAATTACTAACGTGTAAGTAGGCAATTCAGTTTATTAATAGCTGTATCCTTGAGCCCACTTACAATGCGTGGTTGATCGGCTCTTACATGTAATTGGTGCTGAACCTCGAATGAAGGCTACGTTTTGAACGTGAGCAAGACGAAATTTAGGGACGGAAGGATATTGTAAACACGGTAGGGAACACAATTCATATTTCTGCCAATCACAGCTAAAGTGCACCAGGGGTTTACTTGTGAGATTGCTCGCTGCTTGGCATCCTTTTGGCAAAAACAAGCTGACAATAAGTTGCAAGCTACTAAAAGCATTCTCCAGGAATGGGACTTAGCTTATTGCCGCAGTCGCTGGGAACAGGTGTTGCTAGCCTGTTTGCGTATTGGTCACGCCAGTGTTATCATATCTGAACGTCACTGGTGTTGCCGGCCACTCACGGTCCATCACTTTCTTGTCGATTGACACCATCTAGATGGTGTTCGTTGCTGTTTCCACTTTCTGCGAAACATTCCGTGTCAATTGGTTGATGATTCTGTCCTCCTGTACGGGTTTTTTATTTAATTTTTAATTTATTTTTTTTCAGGTGATACAGATATACGATAAGATCTTGAACTGGGGTTTGGATTAACATCTCTGTAATGTGTGGTACTGAGGTTGGCGCTAATGACTTAGCTGTCGATGCACCATTAAAAGTCTATCTACCCAACCACCCACAGTGCCACAGTGGGTATGTGGACGACCGATGATGCTTCATATGGTGGACGACATTTCGTCACTCAGCAACCCTCAGATTAGGCAAATCATGCTGGAAACGCTACTCCGCCATTTCCTTCAGTAGGGACATAGTGGGTACATGGATGGCCTACGATACTACAGCAGTGGATGACATTTCCATATTCAGCAACCCTCGGATAAAGCAAATCACGCTGGAAATACTACTCCGCCATTACCTGCAGTAGGGACTTTGTGGGTATGTGGATGACCTACGACACTGCACATGGTGGATGACATTTCCACACTCAGCAACCTCAGATTAGGCAAATCACACCGGAAACACTACTTCGTCATTACCTATAGTAGGGAGTTTGTCGGTATGTGGACGACCTATGATACTGCACACGGTGGGTGACATTGCCACTCTCAGCAACCCTCGGATTAGCCAGCCTAATCACGCTTGAAATACGACTCCACCATTATCTGCAGTATGGACTTAGTGGGTATGTGTATGACC
>JAHWFP010087905.1:67258-79421 GCA_023313725.1 Lithobius niger | reverse complement strand
TCCACCATTATCTGCAGTATGGACTTAGTGGGTATGTGTATGACCTACGATACTGCACACAGTGGATGACATTTCCAAACTCAGCAACCCTCAGATTGGGCAAATCACTCTGAAAACACTACTCCGCCATTACCTACAGTAGGGAGTTTGTCGGTATGTGGATGACCTATGATACTGCACACGGTGGGTGACATTGCCACTCTCAGCAACCCTCGCATTAGGCAAAACATGCTGGAAACACTGCTCTGCCAGTTTCTGCAGTAGGGACTTAGTGGGTATGTGGGTGACCTACGACACTGCACGTGGTGGATAACATTTCCACACTCTGCAACTCTCAGATTAGGTAGAATGTGCTCCTCTTTATGAATTCACAAAACTCTCAGCGAAACCATAGCACCAGAAAGTGAGAGGTAGAATTTTGCGAGGTAAATTCAATAGGAAATTCCTAGGATCTTTTCAGTGCCACAGTCAACATGAACAAGAGGCATTCCAGAGGGTGCTCTTCTTTCCAAAAATACCAGGGATGGTTGAGGTCAATCTCGAACCAAGGGCCTCTGGCACAAGAGATATAGTTGTACTAATCACCAGGCCATGTTCCCCCCACGAATTTGTTCTACCAACATACCAGTTTTACAAATGAAAACCAGGAATACCTGTGCAGACTCCTCTTTTAGATTCTCTACCACACACACATTAAATCGTACAGTGCCCTTAAATGAAGCAAATAGCTTGTAAAGACAGTAGATACATACAATCGACCAAAAATTCCGTGCAACAAATTGAAAACTATGCAAGAGGACCTTTTCAATTTTCTCTAAAATGACACCCACCACAATACTGGAAATATTGAAACGTCGTTGAAACTCAACTCTTCCACGAAAGCGTTATTATCTCCACAGTGCATCAACATCATTCCTTAATGCTTACCGAGTGGTACTGCTTAAAGCATTGTCTCAGTAGTGCTCTGTGCACTATGCCATCCATCCCTTGTGTCGACCGATTTTAGTACATCCTTAATGATGCCCACGCACCCCTTTTCTATAAGATGGAATTTTTGCTACTCTTGAGAAAACTCCTAAAGTATTATTGAAAACCGTTCTGGTATTATTGAGAAAACTCCGGGTTGTATTGAGAAAATACCACAGTCTGGGAGCAGATGTAATGATTGAACTCGGGGAGAAGCCAGAAGCCAGAGAAGCCAGAGCTGTACAGCTGGGACCATGACGACTATCGAATCTGACGCCCCAGTCCTCGCAGCTATACCCGTTAAATCGCACAGGTTGGCTGAAGATGAATCAGCATTGGGAATGATGGGTCATTCTGAAACCGACTCCACCAACAATTTACAAATGCTAGAAGCATTTGTTTGTTAGGCGTATGTACAGTAAACCAAAATGGCATACACGGGGAGGTAAAATGGAAACAGAAAACTGAAGACTGGGGAACATCATGCACCAACAAGGGGATCTCCTATCCAGTTTTTTTTTGCAAGCGCACCATCAAGCAGTGGTTTGGACTCAATTGACTGCACCCAGAGCTCCCTCCACCTACTGATCTAGAGGCTGGTCTCTCGCGGTTGGGAAAACTTGATCCCATTGTCTGGACAGAAAACCTTGTGCTCCTCCAGAACTTTTAGAACGGACCAAGTGCTCCTGACTGAAACGTCGAACACACCCCTCCCTGTCGATGCAACCGAAACAACCTTCCTTGCACTGAGATGTGCTCCTGTGGTGGAGACGAGAACTTGTGTGGTCCACTGGAATTATTGACCTGACCAACAATAATGAGAGTGATGAAGATGAGGATGTTGCTAATTCCGCTTAAAAGTTATTTGGAGCATCCTGAAATCCGATGATTGCGACATTTACATACGTTAGAGTGAATGTAGCAATCCCGTTTCTTGCAAGCGGAAAAATAGGAAAATAAATGCCTTTGCAACGTTTGCGCACGTCTGAACTGATATTGCAAAAGTGGGCTATACAGGAAAGCCAACCAGGAGGAATGTACCTTTAATGGTGATGGAAATCCTAATCAGTGATATCTAGACCATTTCTTAGATATAACACTATTTCTTATATATAATGCTACTATACTGTAGTTGCAATCTTCTGTGTATCGTATTTCAGTACCAAATTTAAAGTTTGTCGCAACAAGTTTCAGTTGTCTTAGTGACCCGTGTCTATGAGTGCGTCTTGTGAAAGGTGTGCATGCCAGCAAGGGTAATGCAGATCCATATTAATGTGTAACTGATCACCATCTATGATAATTCTCTAATAAATCTGTAATAAATGGTTCCTCCTGGATTTTTATGTGTAAAGGTCATTCCACATACAAGTAGCTAACCAGTTCAAAAGCTGTACTGGGAAGCTATTATTTGGCAAAAACGTACTTCAGATAGTGGTGCGGCCGCCATATTATAGGGAAGCTCGACACCCACCATCGGATTTAATTTACTACACAAGTCACATGAAGCCGTTGACACCTCTGGCATGCTTGCTTCTTGAAGGGGCACACGGGATTACATCTGCTCCCAGACAATGGTATTTTCTCAATAATACCAGGAGGTCCTCTCAATAACACCCTGATTTTTATCGATAATACCAGAACGTTTTTCAATATACTCTAGGAGTTTTCTCAATGACATCTGGTATTTTCTCACTGATGTCTCGTATTTTCTCCAATAATACCTGTTATTTTCGCAGTAATACCTGGAGTTCTCCGAGTTGTTAAAAGTCTTAAAGAGAGATGGTGCATACGCAGAATTTAGGATGCACAAAAATCGGTCGACACAAGAGGTGGATAGCGCAGTGCACAGAGCCAGAGGCAGTCATTTAATACTTAACTGGTTACGTGTTTCTATACGGGTTCATAGAATGGTCTTTCTAAATTTTCATGCTTTCCTCGCATTTTGTTGATCAATTTGTGCGTACACTATGTGTTTTCCCTTACTTGTGGACGTCTTGTAGACGTTATAATGTCGTGTAGAAGTTAATTGAGGAGCTTTCATGCAAAACCAGCCAAGTCCACCTAATGTTATTTTGAAATAAAGGCAAAAAACGTCTGTGATTAATAATGTCATCCATATATCAACAAAGTTGCTTGTGGAATATGACTGCAAGATAATAGATGCATACGGGTTATAATTTAAAATCTTTGGTCGCAAATTAAGGTTCAGCATACTAATGACCTTGGATTTGGCTGGTTTTGATTAAAAATAGGTGGTTTGGCTGGTTTTGCTTGAAGCAGTTCTCAATGTAGCTGTATTTGCTTGCAACAATCACAATATAGCTGTATTTGTGTGCAACAATCACAATATAGCTGTATTTTCTTGCAACAATCACAATATAGCTGCATTTGCTTGCAACAATCACAATATAGCTGCATTTGCTTGCAACAATCACAATGTAGCTGTATTTGCTTGCAACAATCACAATATAGCTGTATTTGCTTGCAACAATCACAATATAGCTGTATTTGCTTGCAACAATCACAATACAGCTGTGACTGCATCTGGCTGGTTTTGCTTGAAAAGCCGCGACGGACTTGGCTGGTTTTGCACGAAACGCAACATTTCCCGCGTATTTTAAGCGGTGAATATGGATGGTTATGAAAAAAAAAATTGGATTGTAGAAAATTTGAAGCTCTGTCAGAAGACGGTGCCACTTTCCAAAGGAGGAAAAGTGGACTTGGCTGGTTTTACTTGACAACTTCTCAATTATTTGTGCCTGAACGAGCGGAGTGCTAAGCAGTGTTGATATCTTAGTCTGGCCGCGCTCCTGCTGTTATTGCGAATAGCTCTGCTCAGCACATCATTACCGTCTTTGGCACTAAGCGGGAAATACATTGAATGATATATAAGTGAGAGGGAAATCATTAAGCTTGCGTGGGAGGGCGTGCGGGAGGGAGGGAGGGGGAGGAGGAGGGGGCGGGAGAGCGTGAGGTCACTATTTGGGAGATGCCTAGGCAGTTGGGTGGTAGAGACCATTAATAAGGCAGGAAATCTGAACGGATATTTTGGAAGCGATTTTCCACGAATTTTAGGGTCTGTAAGATAGTGTTAACGAATCATAAATGCGGGGGTATTCTGAACAACATCTCAGTAACCCCCCTCCCCCTCTTGCTGCGGTGATCGTAGGTTGTACGGTTCGAATCCCCCCCCCCCACCCCTTCCATTTGCTGCACTTCTTTCTCTTCCTAAAACGTCAGGTACAGATTAGGGAGAACTAGTTATGGCACTTATCTCTTGCAAGCGTACGCGTAGCCCTGGCGGTAGTTACGCCTACTAACGTCTCTGCTAATGCTTGCCCTTCGAAGCGGCATGAAGGTAAAGCCTTATCAAAAGTATTAGTAGCCGCAGCTCCCGCCAGGGTCTCACGCACGATAGGAAGAAGTATGACGCGAGATCTAGTTAACTAATTAGTGGTTCATCCATGATCCTGAACGGAACACGGTTTAAAAAAAAAAGTAAGGGGAAACACATCTGTGGACTGCTTGACAATAACAGGCCCTTTTAAATACTATTGAATATTAAAAGAACGAAATACGCGACGAATTTTAGGTTTAAAGAAAGAATTGTATATTGTAAAGGTTTGGCGGTATCGTTCCATTCGAACGCCTCACTACAGTCATTATCCTGTTGCCTGCAGTTAAGGGTAATTACCGCATTCGAGAAGCAAGGAAGTTGGAAACATTGGCCAAGCCATCGAACGCCAAATAAAGAAACAAGTTACCATAAGAACTGACACTCCATTCTTGTGTAAAATTGCATCCGATTGAGAGACGCGGAAACAGACTATATTAGAAGGTTTTGAAGCAAATGGACAGACACTCGCAAAAGGTTGCTACAAACGGCGGAGACGCCCTTTGCCGGCTTGTGGGACAAATTCGTTTGTTCGATGTCTCGTTGTAAAAATTGATGTTTGTAAATGTCGTTGAAGGAGAAGAAGTAAATTCAATTATTTTTTGCGATCGAGAGTTGACCATTGAATTTATAATATTTACCTGGTGCCTATTCCCGGAATGACAGGTTACAGCGGTTTATTTTTGTGTAGCACTGGATTTCAAGCGACGGAATGCGCAAAGAAATTTCTTTTTACGCAACAAACCAGCCACTTGCCGCCTTAATTATTGAATGTAAAGTTGGTGCGTCCACGTGCACAGGGGAGCACGCGGTGAAGGTTAACGATATCACTGTCACTAGATGGCGCCCATCTAACGGTTCAAAATCTGCGTTTCAAAACGGTCGCTATGTAGAAAAAAAGCACCTATTATGTCTTTAGGCTTGACTTTACTGCTTTGTTTCCTGGTGTCCGTGAGCGCACCAACTTTACACGCACTAATTAAGGAGGCACATGGCTTGTTCGTTGCGTAAAAAGATATTTATTTGTTGAGAGTAAGGGCTTCACAGAAATAGATAGCGGCAAATGGCTACAGAGCAGTGACATTTGACGCCATATTGGCACCAGTATGGGTTTTGGAGGGCGTAACTACAAGGTGCACTACATAAAAATGGAGGGTGAAAAACAACGGAAGAGCGGATTTCTTAGGCTTAAAATAACGTTGTTTTCTCCAACAACAAAAATCGCGCGTTTTAGGTCTAAGAAATCACTCTTCACAGCATCGGCTTCAGTATGACGCCCTTCTGTTTCTCTCTGCAGTGCCCCTTGCAGCTAACCCATTAAGGCTCCAGCATAGAGTTATATACAATAATACTACGTCGTGTCACTGCTCTATAGATGCTGCAGCTTGTCGTTCGGTGGCAATTCCCCTTTAAAACCAGTTTAGAGAGTTCTTGCATTTTTCTGAATATTGTATTTTTTACTTTTGGAGATTAAAAAAAAAAAATATTTGCTTTAAAAACATAACACAGTATAGATTGACAGCCAACAAGCGTAAGTCGCTCCCTTGTAAGAGATTGGATTTTATTTAAAACGAACTGGATGAAAATCGAGGGCTTCTTTTTCTGTGTCATTTTTAAATTCACCCTTAACACAAACTAGCCACACCGTTCGCTTCGCTTTCACTCTACTGGCGTCGCTCCACGTTCCTTGTAATAAACAATAAATGAATTGCGCACGATGGGGAAATATCAATTTAACCGCTGACACATCCCCCCCCCCCCTCCAAGCTAAAGGGTAAGAAAGTTATAGGTTTAACCCCTTACCTGCCACAGACGAGCCCAACTCGTCCAAAGACAAGACCAAAGTTTAAGTATTAAAAACAGAGTTCAAAGTATGCACCAGATGGCCAACAATGGAGAATCGACAACAATACCAGGTTCCCTTAACAATCCGTCTCTATAAACGGCCGTGGCTGAGTTGGTAGAGGCATGAGCCTGAAGTTAAAAAGCTTTTTCAAGTTGCTAGTTCAAGTCATGTCCACGTTAGCCCTACTTTTGTGGAGATAGACTGCAAATATAAAAATTAAATGGTAGGTAAGGGGTTAAAATAGGCATTTTCGCACACGCAGAGGATGCGAGATGGAGTACAATCCAGCGCACATCGACAGGTCACGCTTCCAAATCCGCCTCCTAAAGGCAGCCGCAAAGACGCAGCCTGGACAATATTTCCTGGTAGGCTATTATACAGTAGTTTAATCGAAGTTGTTGTTTTTTTTTTCCATTAGTTGCAAAACATGTCGTCGTTTGGATTGTTTTTTTATGTTTTATTTTAGGACGACAAAGTTTCTCCAAGCAAGCTTTCTTTCCGATTAGTTTGTCTGATCGAACTTTGACGTCACGAACATTTTTCAGAGCAGGTTTTCGCGTATTTCAGGGTCAACAAATCAAGTTACAATCAAGTTGAATTTCTTTCAGTAATTATCTACCTACTGTCTCGTCTTTGTAGATGTCTTAGTTTAAGAGGAGTAGAGGTACACGTATACACATGCAGGCACAACGTACGGTTTTAATGATGTATTGATGGCAGTAGTAAGTTGACACCGTTAGATGAAGCCACACGCTTACATTTACATGCAATTAGGCCATTTTTTTTTCATTTTTAGGAATATTCACTAAACAAAGGTTCTTAGAACTGCCTATATAAGTCAAGCATGGAAGTAATTTTCCACTCATTCCCAGAGTGATCAGATAATTCTAAGCAGAACCCGTAGCGCCATCTATCTAAGATCTGCTAAACTAGGAATTTTCTCCCGAATATGTTATGCGCTCCTTCAGTCTCCCATTCTCTTAAACCCAGCTCCCCCCCCTCCCCCGGCGATTTTAACATGTAACTACGAGAAGATGGGTGTCGGGGGTGTGGGTGGGTGTTGGGTTCACAAGTGAGGGGTGAGGACGTAACACTAGTCTCATTACACGTACGTGAAATATAATATGATTTGTCATTTAGTGCCATTTGCTTCGCGGCAAATGGTTGCGGCAAAGTTCAAGTTTCAGACGATGCCAATGGTATGAGGAGGGTAAAGCAACAAAAAAAATATAGGGAAAAGATATACACTGATCCTATTTAGGCCTACGTCCTGAGAGTGACGAACCAACGTCGCTTGCGTTTAATTGGGTTGGGAGTAAGGACGGCGTGGGTTGGGGGAGTGGGGGGGGGGGGGGGGTCTGGGATTGAGGGGGAGGGAAAGGAAGGGGAGCTCGGAATGGGTTCTTTATTCCTGCCTCGCGTTAATGGAACGCCGGGTGTAATTTGATGCAGCGTGAGATGTTGACGATCTTAATGTTCGTTGGAACAAATTTGGTAGTTTTGATGATTATGAGTCATTCTTTTGATGGAGGAGGGGCGGGGGGGGGGGGAGAAGAAGGAGGGGGGATGGTGATGGTTGCCTTGCTTTGAAATATAATGAGCATTGGGGGTATTTAAGTTTCCTGCCTTTTAATGCTTTTGCAGCTGATGAGCCCTTTCAACTGTCCGTTTGTTCCGGGGAAACGATAGCGTCGGTAAGAGGACTCGAGTCGAGTTGAAATTTTGTGCCTTATGATGTCAACGCGAGTACCGCTAAGAAGGCGCGTTTACGCTTTTAGCTCGCCGAACGCTATTTGCTATTGTGCGCGCGGCGTATCTTGAGTCCTGCAAGTATTTTATGAGTGGCTACGTCTTCCTGGAGGGAGCGGCTTTAATCGATGGTCGCCATTGTTTTTGTAACCATCTTGGATATCAACAAGGCACTCTGCTACCAAAAACGTACAATCGATTATCTGTGTTCGTTTTGCGGCGAACTCAAGATAGGCCGCGGACACTATAGTCAACCGTTATTTATTTACGATTACTATCCCATTTCGTATACTAGATGATCGCGGTAACATTTAACAAATGAAATGTATTATAAACACAAATGAAATGTATTATAAACACGGATAAACAACAAAGTGCTCAGTAATTTTAAAACATTGTTGCAACGTTGTTTTCATTTCACACTATTTCCTAAATTGTCTATTCATGCTCAAAGAACAGCTTTTATAGCAATGATCACGCGACGGCAGAATCTGTAAACAGCGGCTCGCATCGAGAATTCAAAGTGCAACATGGCGTTCATTTCGGAGTTGTCGAATCGAAGACAAACCATCGAACGCCGGCATTCAGAAATCTGTCCTCGTCTTGTACTGCTGCGGTGTAAATTGTTTTCTCGTTGTCATAAATCGATGCTGTCATGTTGCACGAAACGTGCCTTCGTGTCGCGTGGCACGAGGAGATGATCTGCGTTCACGTTGTTGCCGTGGTTACTACGTTCGAAAGAAGCAGCCAGCAGATTTAGTCTTAACTAAGTAAGGGCGCCCTTTATGTAACAGCTCGTCTTTGCATTCCCGCAGCTTCTCGCGGCTCTGAAACTCCAACATGGCCAGCCCGCAACGAAACGAGTCTGTAACTGAGTTTAGAATTATTGAGAACAATTTAGAATAAAATTGTTTCGTCAGGAGGAATTCTTTATCTTACTGTCACGAATTACAAGCATTTGCTCAAACAATGTTGGAGTTAGCTAATCCAGGTAGTGTTGTTACCATGGCAGCGTCACCTTTGCCATCGCGATTAAATTCTAGCTGCGAGAATGCAAAGGCAAGTCGTTGCGTACAAACGCGCCCTAAAATCTCGTGAGCAAGAAAATTGTCTTTGTATAAACCCGCCCTTACGCACCGACACTTTTGTCTGCAAAACTAGTTCGTTAATTCGATCATCGTCTTTCTTTTTTTTTCCTGGAGATTTTGTAAACATTGTTTTTTTGTATTGTTGTTGTAAAATAAGCATGAATCACACCCACGAAAGGAGAGGAACGTTAAGCAGGCATGGGGTTTACTGCAGATGTTTTTAAAATTCATAGTATTTTCTCCCGGACACTGTAAAAAACATCTGCTTAAACTAAACATAATTTAAGCACACCTAGATAACGGGTTTAGACGTTTCTGGATGGAAAAGACTGCGTACATTTTTTTTTGTTTGTTTTGGCAGTTTTGAAGGTGCCATAAGTCCATTTTATTTATTATTTTAATTCTTGTGCTTTGATTTTTATTAAGGAAAATTGGAAATTAAGCCAACAGCGAAAACCATACACAAGAAATAACGTAGTTCAGTAAGCCACCTTTATGCACTTACGTTTCGTCGGAGTGGCATGACCCGGATTCGAACCAGCTACCCAGTTCGCCCCCAGATCACTTGCATAGCGCCTTAGTCGCTATGGCCACATCCTCAACTGGCTAAACTAATATAAAGATAACTCACTGAACCCGTTATTAAGGTCACAACCGTGACCAGGGCTCCATTCGACCGAAATTCACTCGGCCTTAGTATTTCCTTGTTTCCTTAGTATTATTTCCAGCGATTTATGTCTATTTATTGATTTTTATTAACGTTTTTATGTGTTGTAAAGTGTTAACTTGACTTTGGCTTTTTAGCCGGTTACATGCCGTTTCGCCAAATCCCTTTTCGCCGAAAAACAAAGCAGATTAACAGCTTCTGCCTCAGGGGCCAATCCTGTTTCGCCAAATTCCGTAGGCTACACGAAATGTTAGGCACTCGAAACACTTTAAAACATTTAAACAGGAACATTTATAACATGATAATGGTCAGACATTTCTAGAGAAACACCCGTTTTGCAGAATCCTGTTTTGCAGAATGACTTGTTTCCAATTACGTGCCTCGCTCGCACTACCGCGCTCGCTGAGGCTAAACACGTAACATCAGAAACCGGCGATTTGGCGAAAACGGGGTTTGGCAAAACGGGAGTTCACCTCTCAGCCGTATATTTTTGTCCACTGATAACGAAGGAAGAATTGCTTCGAAACATCTTTATTGTGTACGAAGTCTATCTTGAGACCTGGAGGTATTTTTTGAGCCTCTCCGTCTTCCGTCTTCCTGGAAGGGGCGGCTTTAATCGGCGGCCGCCATTGTTTTTGTAACCATCTTGGATATCAACAAGGCACTCTGATACCAAAAACACACAATTGATTATCTGTGTCGTTCTGGGGCGAACTCAAGATAGGTCGCGGACACTATAATCATGTGTTTTATGTACGCTGCACTGGTTTCCTGTTTTTGGCTGAGGAATTTAGGGTAACCCCCATTATTCTTCTTAGTCCCCTTAACTAAATTCTCGGACCCCAGTTTGAATTTAATTTTGTGCCTCCACATCCCCCCCCCCCCCATCCTTCAAAACAAAATTTACGGGTGCGTCACAGGACCAGCTCATAGCAATAGCTCGTCGTCACGATCACCGTATTGATCGCACTCTTGTCATTCCAAAAGGTATTGACTCTCCGTGTATCCTATTAGCACTTCTGAAAAGAATCCCACGACGGTGTGTTTTCGACTTGTGACTGATGTCATTGACGATACACTGTAGTTCCGTTTGTCTAATTGCCGTCAGTACCACGAAAAAAAAAACCGGGATTGAAATTCCGGACGTTTATAAAGTCAAATTGGAGTGTTATCGACGGGTGTAATCGACAGTATAACCGCGCCTAATTTGCATAATTTCTTCTCCCTCTCAGTATAAATACTCATTAGTAGCTGGAAGCGTTTGCCGCAATATAAGGTATAACTAAGTGCCTTAACGATAAGGACTTTTAGAATCTGAAAACACATTATTACAGCGCCAATCGCAATTTTCGAACTAACCCAGAATGGGGCGGTCATTGCTACCGTAAAATTAATAGACTCGCGCAAACTGATCCTTATTTGGTGCAGCTAAATACCCAAGATACGACTTAATAGCGTGGTTAAGCTGCATTATAAGTAAGCAGACTTCATTAAGATGTAACGATAATCTTGAGCAAGTTCCAACTTGGGTTAAATTGAGTGGTCACGACTACACGCGTATTTATTAGCAACCTTGCAAGGTAATAAAAAAATGGATGCCGAAAAAAATGCAGCATGGAAAAATTTCTTGAGCAATTATCTTAAAACTTAATGCTCTCACAGCCTACGCGACATCGTTCTAGTGAAACAAGAGAGGTGTTGACACGAGAAACTTAGGATGTTTAAAATTATAGGCCTACAGCCGGGGGTGTTCACAAATAATAACGTAAACACCTTCATCCGCTACGAAAAATTAGATTAAAGAGATGACCAAAAAATATTTTCACACTTTGTGGTTCATCTTAAAAAGTGTTATTCTTGAATAAATAATAGCAAGAATTTATAAGGTTGCGAGGAGGAGACATTTGTAACTCGTAAAAAGTCACTATTGAAACGTCCTATAGATCCATTCCAATTAGTTCCATCAGAGTTTTCAGAGGGCGCCACGTGTTTCATCTGGTAATTTTTGCTCATATTTCACCAAATCTAAAGTAAACTAAACTACAACTAAGCCAAACTAAATAATAATTAAATACAAGCTAGTCACGTTTAGGTTAGTTTAATTTCAGGCTGAAAACTGAGTAGAAATTCCCACATAAAACTCGTGGCACCCTCTATAAACTCAGACGGAACTAATTGGAATGGATTTAAAGTATGGGGTCTCAGTCATAAATTCTCTTTCCCCAACCCGATAAATTGTTGATAATAGTAATAATAACAATGTTAGGTGCAGGAGCACACAGGTCTGAAAAGCGCTCGAAAGAATCGCTAATATACAACCTAAAAAATGGGGGACGGGGGTGAGTGTGGGGCAGCATTTACGATCCCTCAAAAATCTACAATTTGTGCATTTTAGCAGTTAACTCCTTTCCAGCAAATTAAATCTGGGAAGGAGTCTCGAGAAATTAAATCTG
>JAHWFP010087905.1:40895-56400 GCA_023313725.1 Lithobius niger | reverse complement strand
TTATTCTATTGAAGTCACTAGTGGGAATCTTTACAATCCTTATTCTAATGAAGTTAGTAGTGGGAATCTTGATAATCCTCATTCTATTTCATTCTATTGAAGTCAGCAGCAGTGGGAATCGCGATAATCTTTATTCTATTGAAGTCCATAGTGGGAATCTCGGAGGCTTGGGCGACTGCTAATGGTGGTGTTTAATTTGTGAGGACCTTCAGCAATAATTGGCACATGTAGTGACGTCACAGTATTTCGACGCAAAAGCCGGGGAAATCACAACAATCCGCTATAAAACCGGCCATATACGGGGGGAGGGGGGGGATTTTGAAACATTTTATTATATTTAAGTTTAAGTCCTCTTGAAAATGAGTTACGGTTGTTTCTTGGCACAAAGATTGCGAGAGGAAATGCTATCTTTAGCAAGGGTTTAAACATTGCGTGCCACGTTCTCTTTACTCGTCTTTTGTTTTCCCGATTATTTTGCTAAAGTACCGAGCAGGGAGCGGCACTCTGCCCTTGTTCGAACCTCCAAATCTTCGACAGCTTGACTCCTCTAATCATTAAAAAACAATACGTTCTTATGGTGACAAGCGAAACTGTCCAGAACGTAAGTCGATGTGAACTGAGATGAGCAAAAGATGGGTAAAACCAAGTCACAGAAAGACTCCTACCTCCAAGTGTGCAGCAGGCATGCACAATTGGAATTGAGGAGCAGCCGTAGTACCAGCTATTTATGTGGTGATTTCAAACTTTCCCTGATGGCTCCTCACTTCCACTTGTGCGTAGCTGCATGCTTGGCGGTCCCTCTCTCTATAGTGTCCGCGGCCTATCTTGAGTTCCCCCGCAGAACGAACACAGATAATCGATTGTACGTTTTCAGTAGCAGAGTGCCTTGTTGATATCCAAGATGGTTGCAAAAAACAATGGCGGCCATCGATTAAAGCCACCCCATCTAGGAAGACGTAGCCGCTCAAAAAATACTTGCAGGACTCAAGATACGCCGCGCACACAATAACTAGGTTTTGCCCATTTATTATTCATATCGGCTTATCATATCATATCGTTTTATTCATATCGACTTACGTTCTGGCAGTTTCGCCTGTCACCAAAAAAAACATATTTTTCTTAGTGATTTGATTTTCCAGAGACTACCATGTTCCTTCAGCGGCTATGGGAACTATTTTGGCGAATTCTGGACAATATTTCGGCCCCTACTATGACCGGAACAGGTTTCCCGGATCGATTCCCCGGGTTGGCGCCTCCCTTTAGCAGATATTTCTTCTTCTCAGAAAGGTTTGGTAATGCTCAAAATTGAGCCGGATCAGCCATACAAGCATTAAATTGCTTCTGCTGACTTAAGGCTCAAAAGATATTAAAAAAAAAAAATTAAATAAAAATTCTTATTATTTTTAAGTTTTAGTTCTCTTTAAAATGACTTAGGTTGTTTGTTTGTACGAAAATTGCGAGAGGAAGTGCTATCTTAGCAAGGGTAAAACATTGCGTGCCAACCTATCTTTTACCACGCTCTCTTTACTTTGCCTTTTGTTTACCTGATTATTTTGCTAAAGTACCGAGCAGGGAGCGTGCTTTGCCCTTGTATAAGTCACTAAATCTTCTATGGCTTGATATTGTTTTTTAAGCATGCTGTTTGTATGCATATGCACAAAGGGTAAATCCTGGGAACCATCTTCTATGGTGTAAGTAATAACAGAAGATATTGTGATTCGTCACACTCACAACACCCGCAACAATGATAAACTTGTTCCTCGTAAATATAGAACTAACTATAGGGAAATGAGTCTCTCTTCCACTCCTTCCAGTGTGCAGGCTCGGACTGGCCATAGTGCTCCTTCCTGTGCCAATGGCACAGGCGCCCTTTGACTGCCATACTTTAGGAACCCCTTTGGTAGTCTATTTTTTCTTGCTCCCCACGAAGAAAAATTAATGGTTTAGGATTCCCTGTTCACTGATAACCTTTCCTTACAGGCAACGAATTCCCCTCTCCCGTCTCCATCCCATTACTTACATTTTTAACGCATTTTTTAAACTCTCCCCCACAACCCAATCCAAAATTTCCAAAACTAGCATTACTATATAATAAAAAATGTAAAATGTAAATGTAAATGTAATATAAAATGTGTATTGAATAATGCACTCCGAAGCCAGCAATGCCAACAGACTATGAAAATAAACAAAGCTTCTCGAGCTCGACCTGGACTTTGCTTCTGCTTGGGGAGCTTAGAGCGCTTCCCAAAACCCCTAGACGGTTGTAGGTACCATATTAACTTCATCAGAGTTTCCCCTAAAACGCATGCGCCCCTCCCTAAATGGCACAGGCGCCCTTTCCTGCCCAGTCCGACTCTGCGGCAGTGTGTGGAATGACTTACCAAAATCAATTTCTCAAAATTTAAACTAGACATTTTTTTTAAGCTTCGGAAGAAAATATTCCATGAACTCACACAAATCAAGTGTGCAATATCTAGGTGTTTTATTAATTACTATTTTTTTGTCTAGTGTTGTTTTTACTTATTTTGTTGTGTTTTCCCAATTGTAAATGATTTTGTGATGTTGTGCTTTCTGCCTGGTTAGTTGCTACAAAATAGGAATCTTGCATTCCTCTCGTGGTGATTTCCACCATGTGGCATGCTTCATGAAAATAAACTAATTATAATTACTAGCCACATTGCTCGCTCCGTTTGCGTCATCTCGCTTCGTACGAGGAGGTTTGATGAACAAACTATGACGTCATGAACAAACATCATGAGGATAAATTAAAAAAAACCTTTGACGTTATTATTTCTGGGTTTTTCGAGTATCTGAGGGTCATAAAATAAAGTTAAAGTGATAAAAATAGGCCAAACCGAAGCGCATCTTTGTAGATGTCTTGCTTCCAGAGGAGTAGACGTACACTCACACACGCACACACATCATATATTAATGATGCAGATTATTATTATGACTGGAATCGTCGAGCTTTTTTTGTATGCTTGTTGACTTTGTAGGCTTTTAAAATATTTGTTTTATCCTAAACAGATGTTTTTTAGTGTATTTCTGGCACAGTCCTAACAGTATCCTGTCAGTTTCGCACGATTTGATATCAAGACTGTTACCTATCACGTACAAGATTAGAATCCCCACGCGGCATCCGTTTTTCGTCCACCCTTTTGGCAACGAGTGGTGGAGCAAGATTTCCCAAACCTATTAGATAACGGCTGAGCTCTCTATTCTTGTTAGGCAACTCTGCGTCAGCTCGGTAAAGGAAAGGCAGCTGAATGTTGGCAACCGTCGGGCTGGCCGCTCGCTCTCCTCTTGATTAATGATGATGTCAGACGCGGGGAACAGCAGCGGTCCATTTGTTTAGGGCTATACGACGAGTCCGCAGCTAGGAACTAGATAGGCCCATTTGACAACTGACCAAAAAAAAAAATACAGAGCTTTTGTATTTTTTGTAGGCATTGTGGGGCTGGAGGGAACCGATCTGCAGTATTTTTGAACTGCCAACCTAAATGAAAGTTTAAACAGTGAGAAATGATGCGCTAATGATTTTTATGGAATTTTAAACAACTCCCTTACTCGCGTAAAGAAGAGTTAAGCCCTAACCAGACTGGCTGCTCGCGGCTGCACGCTGACGCAGTATGGTGTAAAAAAGACTTCAATATTCGTCCTTAATGCCACACCAACCACACGATTGCTGCAATTTTGACCTTGTAGGCACGTAGCCACACATAGCTTCGCACTAAATTTTCTTCTGTCTGGAGAGGCCTTTAGTATAGGTTAACAGCCGCGCTTTCCGAAGAAGGTTTATTTGTGTCCCTCGCTGTTTTGACTTCGGATCAGATAAACCTTACCTTAAAGGCGAATTTTCACCTAGGACGATGTATGTAAGCAAATTCTGAATTTAGAGCGCAGCCATCTGTGATACGTCCGCTTTGATATTATGGGATGGCACAGCCGCCGTAAAGCTTGAACATGGTGATCAAATTCATTCGCAGTGAACATGTTGGAGAAACTTTAGTCCGACGAATAGGGTAAACTACGCGCTGGTACAGTTAAACTGTGATACTGTTTGCAAAATTTATCCTAGCACAGGCAAACGTTTGAACTAAATTTCCGATAGCTGTTCGATTTTATAAATTGATGTTTACATCGTTTTAAAGATATACAGCGTTTTCACACAGGAGTAATGACGAATTATAGGATGTGTATCTCACGAAATCTCATTCTGGCGAGAGCAGAGGCGAGAACGGTGGGCACCACAAGCGCCGTCATGTTTCTTCTGATTTTTTTTTCAGAATTGTTGTGTTAATCTGAAATTGCTATTATGCTCTTTATAGGACGTTACAATAATTTTGTAAATAAAATAAATAAATGAATTGATTCCAGGGTTGGCCATTCGCGAATCTCACTCAGACGAGAACAGGAAGTTATCTGGCGCCATGTTGGCGTTATAAGCGTCGGCCAAGCGCCGGAATGAGTGCTGAATGGGATGGTTTGGAATGCATTGCTTCTAGTACAGTTGCGACACCCCCCCCCCCCCCAGTTGTCGCCAACTGAAAGTCTGCAGCATTTAGCGCCATCTACTGCCAGCTAGCGCTTTCTTGCAGGAAGTGAAGGAATGCACAAAGAAATTTCTTTTAACGACGCAAACAAGCCACGTGCCTCTTTGTTGTTGAGTGAAAATTTGGTAGATTCCCGTGTCCCTGGGTGGAAGCTGTAGTAGCTAACGATATTAGTGTCACTAGATGGCGCCACGGTAGATTCTTTATATTCTAGCATGGTGCCATTGAGTGACAGTGATATCGTTAACTGTTACAGCCTGCATTCACGTTCACGACGATGTACCAGATTTTCATCAACAATAAAGAGGCCCGTGGCTTGTTTGTGTCGTTAAAAGAAATTTCTTTTGTGCATTCCTTCGCCTCCTGCAAGCAAGCGCTAGATAGTGCTAGATAACGCTAGATGGCGTCAAATGCTGCAGACTTTACTTTTTTGGCAACCCGCCTTTCAAGTTAATAAATTATCAGCCGCTTTCCGAGAAATGAGATACAACAATATTGAGCCCCCGCATGGCAGAGCTATTGTTGTGTGGTAATGTGTTGTCTCTGTAATGTGTGGTGCAGTGGCAACCCGGACCACTGCACTGTGACTGAGGTTGGCGCTAATGACCAAGCTGTCGACGCGCCATTAAGCCTCATTTCCCCCCTCCCCTATTGTTGTGTATTTCCGAGGTTAAGGTTTAGGTTAGGATCTTAGGCGTCGAGCGTATGACTTATGGTCTGTAGGCTCGTGTAATGAATTAAAAAGTAAAAGTAAAGCGGCTGATAACCGATTTATCATCCAATATCACGATCTCAGTCCGACAACAATGCGATTATTGGCGGTAGAAGTTAATCTTCATTGTTGTGTGCGTGTGTTGGTTGTTCAGTCGCTCACTACGTTCGTTTTTTGGCATGCATTGTTGCTTCCTTTGGATTCGTGCTCCCTTAAAGTAAAAACAAAAAGGTTACCAATTTCACGTTCTGCGGGAGCTTATTTGGAGTTAGCCTGGCGACCTTTGCGATAACTACAAACCTTCAAAGCTTTTTACGCTTTAGCATTATGACATTACTGTTTTATTTAAAAAAAAAAATACAAAGTTTTTGAACTCGAACGCAAGAAGTAAAACATGCCACATTTTTACTGTAAGATTTTAAAACACGAAACTTCGTCGTACGCACAATATTTAGTATGCCGAAAACTACACACACAAATTTCGCAGGATTAGGTAACCCCAACAAAATCCCCACAAAATATATAGGTACACACAAAACAAAAGTAAGAATTCAAGTTTTCGGTTATATAATTCCAGGTTGTCTCTACTGCTCATCTAGGGGACTATGCAGTGAGTACTATATGTTAGGCGCTAGAGCTTGCACCAGCCCTGGCGAGTTTCGGAGTTTAGTTAACATCTCTAGTGTAATGTTTGGCGTAGTGGCGTCATAGCACACTGCACTGTGATTGAGGTTGGCGCTAATATCCTAGCCATTGCCGCGCCATTAAGCCTCAAACCCCCCCCCCCCCCCCAAGCGAGTTCAAAAGATGCAAATGGACCCCAAACACCAACTGAAGACTGAGTCAAGAATCGCAGTAGTTATACATTCCTGAGCAATCGATTCCCGCTAAAGAATTATGCAACAGTAATGGGCTGTGTGCACGAAGCGTATCCAACTGGTTAAGCAATTAGGCTTGCTCCCTGCATAGCAACTGGATCTCGGCCTCCAGCTGCGTTGGCAGCTATCGGCCGAGTGCTCCGTCGCCTCATGTAACAGCAAGGGGCACCGTGGAGTGTTGGCTTTGTGATGTCCATTGGATTTTGATGTAACGGCTTGTTACACAAGCGGTGCGCCAGCATCATGCACCATGCAGAATTAAAGCACGGTAACAGACTATAAAAAGGACAAACCAAGCAGTGCTAAAGAAAAAAGGTGAACGACGTTTACGCAATTATCAATTTCCCTCTTCAGATTTACAAATTTACAAATTTAAAACATGGCAAAGACCACTAAGTCATGCTATGTTTAAAAGCACAACTGCAGTAATTTTTTAAAAAAAAAGTCAAATTACTGCCTCTTCTGAGAGGAGTAATTGGTGGTTTTTTACTTTTTAAGTTACCGTACTGCAGTTGTGCTTTTAAACATAGGATGACTTAGTAGCCTTTTACCGTGTTTTAAATTTGTAAACTTGTAAACCTGAAGACGAATACTGATAATTTCCGAAACGTCATTCGCCTCTTTTCTGTGTGGCCTGCTTGGTATGCCCTTTTTATAAACATCAAACATCGATTTCGACAGCATCAAAAGCGAACCCGGCGCCGTCGGTACACATGTCACCTGTTTGTTGTTCATCCGATAGAAGCTATAACGTTTATCAGTCACAATGCGCTGCAGATCAGGTTACAGATCTTTTCCTTGAATTCACCCATCCAGAAAAAGTCAACGTTATCCGGGAATCGTTGCTTCCATAATCTCTAACGTTTCGTCATTGGTCTGTAGGATGGACCGCCATTTCCAACACTGTTTGCGAAAGATATTCCAAATCGTTTGGCACGAGGTAACCGAACACGACCAGCAAGTCGGTCCTCGGCTGCGTGAATGGTTATAAAACTGGCTAGTAGCCGCTACATTCTCCCTTTTCTCTTCGCCCCGGCTGGCATCTGTGCCAAGACTGAACGGTGAGCCGAGTGCTTTTTAAAATACCCTCAAGTACTTTGGATGCCGGATCTTGAACAGAAAGTGAGAATCTCATTAATGAATAGCCGCTTCTTCCGTCGCTCTCTCTTGGTCCGCTCCCGCTCTAAATGTGTTGGCAAAGAGTCACAGAAAGCAAGCGGGGTCGTGGTTATCACTAGTTAGCAGCATCCCAAACCAGACTGGCGTGCCCATTACTCTGTCGTCGCCGTGTGCTGGCATGACGCTTTGTTGTTCAACGGCCGCACGAATTATGGACTAGTGTTGGGCAGGGTTGTAACGATTATAGTGTCACGATTATAATCAAGGACCAGGTTGACACAAAACTGTTGACATACAAGTACTAAAGACCTTAAACAACCCAAAATAAAATACACTGCTGTTGAATCTTAAATAAATGCAGATGTAAACCTATTTACGTTGCCTTTTGGACACTATGTCAGACTGCCTGAGCGGGGAATCGAACCCACGACCTTTGAAATCAGAGGCCGAGGAGCGTGTTAGTATGGCTCAGTGGTATAGGACCTCGGCCTCTGATTTAAAAGATCGTGGGTTCGATTTCCCCTCTCAGGCAATCTGACATATAAGTCCAAAAGGCAACGTACATAGGTTTGCATCTGTATTTATTTAACTCTTGTTGAGCCTTTGGCTTTTCCGTCCTGTTAAATCTTCTGCAGTCAGAAACATACTTTTTTTGGCCTGATCCTTTCAAAAACATGTAACCGATTAGGAACAACCAAACTAGGACATTAATGGCAACATTCAGACCCTTAAATCCAGGAAAAAACTAAAGGACTTTGCAGGTTGTGTACTTCTAAGTGGCAACTAGCAACTGCAGCTGATGTGACTGTATTCATTTACTCAGCTGATGTGTGAGGAATCTGCCGTTGTGCCACAACACCTACACCGACTTTACTAAGTATTATCTTCTTCTTACATTATAAACCAAAGTCTCATAGCAGAAATGAAGCAACCGCCACGACCCCCGGAAGGGGAACAATGAAAACGTGCGAGTGTGTCAATTCTTTGGCATGAAGTTGAAACTGGGACGTTGTTGCCCTGAAAAGAAGTTGAAATTGGCACATTGTTACCTCGACTAACAATTTGCTCTAACAATAATCCTACTAACTAAACGCCATGGTAATCTCAAGGGCAAGTATTACATGACGTCATGCACACTTCTTTTTCACACGGTACGCATCGCTTAAGCCACAGCGAAAGACTGGGAGTTGAGAGGGGGGGGGGGGGCGGGGCAAAGTGAGCTGTTACCATTAAGCATACGATTACGCATTAACTGAACCTAGAAGAGAACAAACAAACAAGCACGGGTGCCGGGTACGTGTTCAACTACGTATAGCAAAGAGGAGAAAGGGAAGGAAACCAAGAGGAGAGGGAGAGGACGGGATAAAAGGAGGAAGGGAGAGGGGAGGAAGATGATTGGTGGAAAGGGGGAGTGTTACACAAACAAAAATCGACTGTTGCAGTGAACGATCAGGCAGCACCGAGCAAATACTGGGAAACAACCACGAGTCAAACAAATCCCGGGCGAAGCCGGGTACGATGCTAGTTACTGTAATAATAGGTACTGCGGTGTGCATGTTAACATTGAAATTTACACGTGGTAATCATGTTTTAAACTTTTAATACTTAAAGAGATCTATAGGTATAATGGTATTTTGGCAGTAACAACTCCAAGCAAGAAACAGCGCAAACTTTAGAAGATTGTTGTAATCTTTTATGTTATTAAAATCTGATTATAATAAAAAAAAAGTTCGATTAATTCGATTATTTGAAAATAAGAATGATTATTTCCAACCCTGGTGTTGGGTAAAAATCTGCGCAAATACGTATAACAGCATGCAGCAGTTAAATGCAAAATGTTTCAAATTAGGAAACTTGCACCACGCAATTCACTGAAAACATTTTGTTTTGCCATGGCCCAATCTTTTTTGCAATAATCACTGTATTAGTCTGGGGTGGCACCTA
Source organism: Lithobius niger (assembly GCA_023313725.1). Classification (NCBI taxonomy): domain Eukaryota; kingdom Metazoa; phylum Arthropoda; class Chilopoda; order Lithobiomorpha; family Lithobiidae; genus Lithobius; species Lithobius niger. The sequence continues at coordinate 47,194 of JAHWFP010087905.1, read as the reverse complement.
TATGAATGCTGTTGATCCTGTTGCTAAACTGCAAAAGCGTATTACTAGAACGATTATGTTCAAGATACGACATGACCATACTTTTCCTATCTTTCAACAGCTAAATATTCTGCCAGTCCGCCATCAGTATGCCTACAGAACCTTAATTAATTTTTTTTTAAAGATGGTGCTCATTTCTCAACTCGACAAGTCACTGATTACCACACTAGGAACGAATCCTATTTATAGAGTAGCGTCAAGTGACGTCATAGTGCTACAAGAGAGATACCTGCAAGGCGCACTAGATTGAAATGGTGGGTGAAACAACGGCACTTCTAGTCAAGCCAGTGCTTTCAGAGTGGATTTCGTAGGCTTAAAAAACCGTTGTTTACTCCAATCCCTTATGCTGCTTAGGTTGTAATTGGAAAATAAAGATTCCACTCGCTTAAAAATGTCAGCAATTGCCAACAAATCGACAAAAATCGCGCGTTTTAGGCCTAAGAAATCCTGTCTAATAGCATTGGCTTCAGTACGACGCTCTTCTTCTCCCCTACCAGTGCACCTTGCAGCTAACCCAGTAACTGGCTCCACCATAGAGTTATATACAATAATACTACGTCGTGTCACTGCCCTATACCTTGTTCAACTTAAAGTTGATAAGGAAACAATCCACAAATGCACTTACCTTCTGGGCAGTAAGTTTTATAATTCCTTGCCCAGAGAAATAAAACGTTTGAAAGACATGACATCATTTAAGAAACCTTTGCTCAGGTGGATATTCAATCCAAACCCATCTACCTTAGAAAATTTGTTCAATATTGTGAGTTAACCTTTTCTAGATTTAAATGTTTAGTTTCGTTTTGCATTCTTCGTACCTTTTGGCAAAGTATTGTACTATTGTTTTATTTGGATTACTCTTGTACCGTTTTTTGTTTGTTCTGATCTTTGCAATTTTACCTAAACTGTTTTTCTTCTTTTTTGTTTTTATTTTTATTTTATTTTATTGTTATAATTATATATATATATATTATTATTATTATTATTATTATTATTATTATTATTATTATAAATATATATATATATAAATAATTTCCTGAGGTCTGATTGTTGGAAATATATTTCTTCGGTGTTTTTTTTTTATATGCAATTTTTGTGAGCCCCAATCCACGCGCGGGCATCTGCTCTTGTGGTGTGTGGGTTTGTCACTTAATTTTTACTGTCCTTGTATTTGCTGCTAAATAATAATAATAATAGTAAAGTTTATTTCGTAACGACTCGAAGTTTGATCTGCCAAACTTGTGTGAGTCTACACTTCAATAAATACACATAAAGATGAATAAAAATTAAATAAATGATCATAATTACAGTTGTTTTTACACTATTTACAAAAATCCTTACAATAAACAATACATCTCAACAGTATAACGCTATTTACATTTTCAATTTATTTTCTGTCTGTCGTATCCATTATTATTTCCTTTAAATTCCTTTTTAATTCATTTAAGCTTTGATAATTTAACGCGTTTTTAGGTAATTCATTAAAAATCTTTGGTACATACCACCTTTTGTTTCTTTGACCATACTTATTTTTCCATCTTGGTATTTCAAACCTTTGAGAGTGTATTCGTAATTTAGATCTTTTTTCGTTATTATAATTTTTAAATTTATTGTCGTAATAATTTTTTGTTATAACCATATAGTCACGCATTTGCAACACTGTAAGTATCTTATTTTCTTTATAAATCTCTTTAGTTTTTGCATTTTTTATTCCAAATAGCAATTTTACAATTTTATTTTGAATCTTTTGCAGTTTATCAATTAAATACTCAGAAGAAAAACCATATATTTCTATAGCATATCTTATATGACTAGCTATCCATGCATCATAGATCATTTTTTTATTTTTCATGCTAAGTATATTTTTAATTTGATATACTTTTGGTAACGTTTGTCGGAGCTTCACAATTATGTTTGAGATATGCATTTTAAAATTCCAGTTTTTATCAATGTGTATTCCTAAATATTTAGCTGTGTTTTTAATTTCTAATTTTTTACACTTATAATGACACACATCACTTTCTCTATTCCTCTGAAGAACTTTGCAATCCATATAATGTTTCACTATTGATTTCTGTTGCATAATTTTCATTTTTGGTACTCTTATATCTATTTGTATTGTTTTTTCATTACTTATAAAAAGTTCATTTTCCATAAACCAATAATTTAGTAAATTAAAATCATGTTGTAAGTTTTTAATCATTTCCTCGTATTCCCAATTAACTGAAATAAGTATTGTATCATCTGCAAAAAGATATATCATTGTTCTATCAATACCATATGTTATATCATTTGTGTATATCAGGAATAACAAGGGTCCCAACACAGAGCCTTGTGGCACTCCATAATTTACCTTATTAAATTCACTATATTCTTCCATAATTTTCACTGTTGCTTTCCTGTTATTCAAATAACTTTTTATGAGCTCGTATATTTTCCCTCTTAACCCAATTAATTCACATTTTTTTAACAGTATCTTCGGATCAAAGGTATCAAATGCCTTTTGTAAGTCTATTAGCACCGCTCCAACATGTTTACCTTCATTTAATGACTTTGTTATTACTTCATTTATTTCTATTAGCAAATCAGTTGTTCCTGTCTTTTTCTTATATCCATACTGTATAGTTGTTAAAGCATTAACTTTTTCTAGAAAATTTCTAATTTTGTTAGCAAAAAATTTTTCTATTATTTTATCAATTATTGACAAAAGCGACACAGGTCTATAATTATTTTTATCAGATTTACTTCCTTTCTTGTAAATTGGTCTTAATACTTGGGTTTTTAACACATCTGGCCATACCTCTTTATCTATCATTTTATTAATTAATTTACAAATTCCAACTGAGGTATTTTCTTTAGTGTTTTTAATATGATCTGTTTTTATTCCATCTATCCCAGTTGCATTTGTATTTTTTAATTCATCAATTATCTGTATTATTTCTTTTTCATTTGCATAGTCAATGAACATTGATTTGTTGTTCCTGTAGTGGAGTTTTTTATTATTTTTACTGTAATTTTCTCTGTAGAACTTCCCTTCCTTAAAACACTTTGTTTCTTCTTTGAATTGTGTTTTCAATTTTGGAACCTGGTTAGTAAAATTGTCATTAAATTCATTTGTTATTCTAACAACATCTTTTTCTTTGAATGTTTTTAATAACTCACTGTCGATACTTTCTTTTTTTCCTTTTCCTGTTATTTCATTAATTACTTCCCAAATAGATTTGTTCTTCTTTTTTAAATTTTCTATTCTTTTGCTATAGTAGTGTTGCTTACCTTCTTTTATTAATTTATTAATTTCACTTTTTTCTCTTCTGTATACAGTTATTAAATCCTCATCAATATCTTTTGTACTGCTTATTCGTTTCCATAATTTATTTTTTTTATCAATCCTTTCAATTATTTCATTAGTAATCCATTCCTTTCTTCCTGTTTCTTTCCTGCTTCGATTTGTACAACTTCTTTGTTTTTTATTACACTGATAGATTCTTTCTATTTGATTATTCATTGCATCAAACATTTTGTTCGGACAATCCATTTTATCTAAAAATTCCCAATTAACTTCGTGCAGCGCCTTAATGATATTTTTATGATTGTATTCTGTAAAAATAACTTTATTATCTCTTATTGTTTTCTTAATATTACATGTTTCGTCCCATGCCCAACACATTGTGAAATAATGATCTGAGATTTTCTTTATAAATGTTGCACCCTTTGCATTCCACGTTTTAGTTCTTATAAAAATGTGGTCTAAACAAGACCGTTGTATAACACATGCACCATTTTTTCTTACAACTTCTTCTCTCGTTAGTGAATCAATAAGTTTTTCAAAACCAGTTTTTGCTAATAGATTTTCATACTTATCAATATTAACTTGATCATTTTTATCTGTATCATCATCTATTTCTTTTAATATATCAATATTAAAATCTCCCAATACAATTTGGTTATTCTCATCATCATTATCCACCTTAATTATCTTCTTTAGTTGGGTTATAAACTCTTTCTTGTTTGTTTCCGGTTTTCTGTATATTATAGTAATTCTTATTTTTTGTTTGATGTCATTTTCTATATCAATTTGTAATCCATTTATATTTTCAGACATTATGTCTTTACGTTGAGTTATTACTAAGTTTTCCTTAACAAACACCATCACACCTCCACCTCGTTTTGTCGTTTCTCTAGTTGCAGCTTCCTTAACATAGCCTTTTATGTTATAGTTATTAGCCTCATATCTTTTAATGTTTATTTCGGTTAATGCAATTATGTCCCATTCAACTTTAATATTGGCAAGTTGTTGTTGTAATATTGTTGTTGTAATAATAATAATAATAATAATAATAAAGTCAACTCAAGTAGAGTGCGGCAACAATAACGTCGCACTGGCTGCTAGGCTAGCATCTGGAGCCGATCGTTTGGCTAGCTGCAAAGGGCACTCAACTGGATATACACAGAGGGGTAAAAACGTGCAAGGGGCACTCACTGGATATACGCACAACATTAAAACATTATCGTAGCTTGGCAACCCAGTCCTGTGAGAGCGGCTTTTTTTACCTACAAAATGCTCAATTTTTTTTTTATTTAATTGTTGGCGGCTGCTGCAATTTTCACAGCAAATGGAATCTTTTATTTTCCGATTTGTAACCTTAAAGGGACACCCGGCCTGCCGTATAACATTCCGCCTGCCTTATAACAGTTCGCGCTGATCGCCTTCCGCGCATATACGATCACTAAGGTCATCTGAGATACTAGCTGCGTTCTTCGCAGCGAAGAACGTAGCTACTGTCTCATTTGGCATTGAGCCTAACAGACGTACCAGCATGAACGCATTAATCGTGTCGTCACAAACCGGAATGATTCGCGCATTTTAACATCACTATTTATAAATTTCTAGGCTAGTGTCTTATAATTTTGCTTCGGCGATCTATTGGAATAATTAATTTTAATTTTTACCGCATTAGTCTTTTAGATTTTTGATCTCAAGGTAATTATTAGCAAATTAGTACATGCACACACAGAGATAAAACGTCATGGTTATTGCAAGCGCGCAAAGCATCATATACTTACGGATCGTTCCCTTAAACGACGTTTTTTAAATGAGGCGTCTAGGAGATTTTACGTTGAATATAAAGTTCCATTACATCCAACATAAAATCTCCGAGACGCCACATTTAAAAAAGGATTTTTAGCTAGGAAAAGACTGACGGTAACTAGACCTTTGGGGCCGTACTTGTTGTGGAGAATCGAGAAAAATGGCGCAGGGAGGAACGTCCCTTTAATGTATGTTTCGCAGCATAAGGGACTGGACAAAACAAGGTTTGTAAATTCATTTTTTTAATTTTACGGACTGAGCTTGGCACGTAGAATAAAAACTAAGTACAGCTAAAAGAGTTTACAGTAACATGATATTTCGGTCTCAATCCAAGACCATTATCAAGTGAGTGGAACACACAAAAATGTAATATTTTTAAAGCAGGAGTTCGCAGGGCATGACAACATCTATCTTCACCTGGACAAAATGACCCTATAGGACTAGTAAAAAAAGAATCAAAACAGTATGCAACGGTAGGAAGTTGGGGGGGGGGGGAGGAGACAAGCATGACGAACATCAAGTAGTTCACGAACGAAGCGTGCACCAATGAGACGTCAGACTTCCTTGGTGAACGCTAGGTCTACTTAAGGTACCTTCATGCTTCTCCTACCTTCTCCTACCTTCATGCTTCTCCAACCCTCCCAGTGGTAGCGTACGATTTTGCTTCGTTTTTTGACTAAATAGCCAGATTATGTCCCGTTAAAGATGGGTTTCCATATTAACCCACGTTTTCAATATTCTACATTTTATTCCCATTTGATAATGGTCTTGATTTGAGACCAAATCGTCTTGTTACTCTATTTATGGATGTAAACTTTTTTCGTTTTATTCAATATTCTTAAATAAAGAAGAGCCATAATTTCTTTAAACTGCCGAAAAATTAAGATTTGTCCTTCTTTTCCCGAAAATTCAACGTTTGTTCTTCTTTTGCCGAAAAGTCAAGGTTTGTCCTTCTTTTGCCGAAAAATCAAGATTTCTCCTACTTTTGTCGAAAAGTCAAGGTATGTCCTTCTTTTGCTGAAAAATCAAGATTTGTCCTTCTATGGCCAGAAATTCAAGATTTGTTGTTCTTTTGCCGAAAAATTAAGATTTGTCTTTCTTTTCCCGAAAAATTAAGGTTTGTCTTTCTCTTGCCGAAAAATCAAGGTTTGTCCTTCTTTTGCCGAAAAACCAA